>JAQGAO010000795.1:0-29341 GCA_034697705.1 Ommatoiulus sabulosus | reverse complement strand
CGCGAATTTTTACGTGCGGCGTGACGTCACGCTTTGAAGTTCCGCAACGCACGTGACGTCACTATAAGGTACGAATTTGGTCGATGTGAGTAGGCCACAACGGATCAAAGGGTTTTCAAAGGTAGAAACTACGGTATAGCTTTCGCTTTAATTGTAGTAATAATAATAATAATAATAATAATAATTTGGAGGCCAAGAAGTTGAATAGCGGAAATCATCGCCCAAAACGAAATATCATTAATTCGAATGCTTACAACAAACAAGTAGCTGGTATGCCAAGGCTATCCTTTTGACATTCACCGCAGCTAAGACACTGGCATTGTGTCGCGCAGGGTTGGACATTATTATCATGGTGGGAGACAAGTCCACATAACAATGCTGAACGGTATAAATTAAAAATTCTAACGTGGGGGCCATAAAAACTCGGCGAAATATTAATAATAAAGGGTCAATGTTTAGCGTTTGCAACGAAACAGAAGTCTCAATTGTCTCATAATCACTGTTAAACTCAATTGATGGTAGTATATATGAGGGGTGTTCATTAAGTTTCCGCAATAATTTTTTTTAAACAAGCGGCTGTAGGGATTTTAATGAAATTTAATAAGAGAAATGCACGTAGATCCTCTATTATTATTCTTCTAAATCATCTATTCTTCATAAAAATTTACATTTTGGTAGATACATTTGTGGCATCGAGTGTTTGTGACAGACACTCAACGTCTAGTCACTTCTCTCACCATGTGTCGCACTTTCAACGTCCATTTCTCAACTCACCAATCCACTCCTAGACCGAACGTTTGGACATACTGTAACTCTGACCATAAACGTGTCACCCATTTCTGCTCCTGAAATGCCTTCAAAAGTTAAAAACGCTGCTGAGCCACTATCTCCTCGGAATCCATAGTTGTTTTCCAGTTTTAAGCCCGTCCAATTTTTGAAACGTATATCTGTTAATGTTGAAATACAAGCTATGTTCAGAAATGAGGGAAGCTTGAATATTTCCAACCAATTTCATTAAAATTGGCCGTTTTTTGTTCTAATGATTGAGGAAAGTTAATGAACACCCCTCGTATAATCATATTATTCAGTAAAATGTCTCGCACAATAATCCAAAGTACGCTTTGCACCAAAAGTCTGAGCCATGAATAATTGACCAATATTTACGTCCTTTCGTATATTTCCCTTCTAATAGAGAGGATTAGCAGCTATCAGTGATAATAAATTACTAGATTACAATTTGGATTCCTACTTTCAGTTTCTGACCAATATACCGTAACTGTTTAATGATTAATTTTACACTGCTTATACAGAGTATACAATAGGAGAGAAATCTAAACAAAGAAACTCCCGCGTTGCAAAAACAGAGCGATATACTTTACGTAGTGAAGTGCGAACACTTAAAACCCAATTATCACGCCCTTAAAATAAGCATATCAATCACTGTCGAGCTTAGCCCAAAGTTAAATATTTTTGAACTCTATAACGAGTGATGACTAACGACACCGCGGTACCCAATATCACGAAATATTAAATCTACCCGATGCCTCGTCTTAGAAGTAGGTTTGAACTTTCTAAATATCGCGTCATCGATACGGGAGTTGATTTTTAAAGTCAAAAGAAAATTGACCAGAATTCCGTCCCTAAAATGAGAACTGAAAACAAGACCTAGGAAATCATGAGTCAATGACGAAAAAAGCATTTCGATGCTCGATGCTCTTATATTTACTGTATAATTACTATGGAAGTTGCATAGCTAACCTACAATTCAACTCGATTTGGGTTTCATTCGTAAGAATGAAGAAAAGCTCGTATCTTATTGGAAAATAATTGCAGGTGCCAGCACCCGATTCCACTATTGTCAGTCTGCACGCAAAAGGCAGAGGAGCAACAGCGCGAAACGAATGTCCTTGTGACAGTACTCAATTGAAATGGAAAAAAGAAAAAGCACGGAATACGATGAATGCGTAGAAACAGGCTATTGTTAAATCGACATTGTTGGACAAATTGACCGCATCAGTCTCATAGTTACAATAATTGCCCTTTCTTGTAGCACTCTCCACCTTAACGAATGGTGTATACGCGCCATTGGAATTTTTGGATAACGCAATAGTTACGATAGACTACAAGAGTCAAATAAATCGTAGACATTTTCTCAAATGATGTTTAGAAAATCGAAAATGCTATAATATCGAGTTTCCAAATAATTCTCTCTCAAAGTACGTCATTTTATCAAAATCTTAAAATGATATTTGAAATAAAAAAAAAACGTTGTATGGATTTTAACGAAACTTGGTAGAGAATTGCATGTAAACGAAAAATGTCCATTTTGGGAGATGCATTTTATGGGAGCGAGTGTATGCAGGCTCCCTCAATAAACGTTTCAGCCACTCAACGTCCACTTCTCTCACCATTTTTCAAACTTTCAATGTCCAAAATTTCTCAACTGACCAATCCACTCCTAGACCGAACGTTCAGACAATACTCGAACCTTAAACATGTCCCATTTCTGCTCCTGAAATGCCTTCAGAAGTTAAAAGACGCTGCTGAGCCACTATCTTCTCGGACTCCCCTCTTTGCATGCTTTCCAATGTTAAGCACTTGTAATTTTTGAAACGTATCATTTTGAAATATGTTCAGGAATGATGGAAAAATTTTTACAACAAAGTTCATTAAAATCCATAAGCCGTTTTTTTCTTTTTTAAATGATTGCGGAAACTTAATGAACACCCCTCGTCGTAGATAAGAAAATTTCACGATTCTACTTTAGTTTTGTGGATTCAGGGGAAAATCCAGGCGATGTGTCACTACTTACCAGAGGAAGAAAATAAGAAAATTTCCACAACAACGTATACCGGTATATGCTCTATCTTACTAAAACCCACCCCCCAAAAAAAAAAAAAAAAAAAAAAAAAAAAAAAACCTTTAATCAAATATAGTGCATTTAGGAAGCTGAAAACTGGAAGCTTTCAGTTGTTCATTCATCAAAGTTTTTAAAAACACATTATTGCCCAGACCAAGTTTTTTCTAGAAGTCATTTTCATTCTATTTATGTATAGATTTAACAGAAATATTATACTTGTAATTTTTCTTTTTCAACATTATCTTCCGTGGAACTCGTCAACGTAACATTCAGTACAAGATACATCGTTGATGTGCTACGATGTTGAAATTTATCCCCAATTGTCAAAGTGTAGAAATGTGCATCTTTAGCAACAGTTTTTCATATTTCGCAAAGATATAGCGCAGTGAGCAAAAGATCTTTCGAAAGCACATGCACGTACACCAGACGTGCGACATTTAGGCGTATGATATATTTAACATTTGCATCAACAATTTCGCGTGCGGACACCAGTTACTCGCTCCTTAAAAATTAAAACGAAATCTGTGAGATCTCCTACCTTTCTTCCATCTTTCTAAGGGATGCATTCCTTCGCCGCAGTACAGCTTCGTTCTTGATGTGCCGGATTTCCTTATCGCTGGCATGGGCGTTGGCACTATGAGAAGGACTGGAAGAATCGTCGTCGGTCGATGTAGTGGTACGACGTCCTGGAGATGGATCTCTCACGGTGATAGTAACACCTTCAGATTCATTTTCCTCGTCGGAAGAACTCGAAGATTCTTCCACCACTGGCTTTCCAAAATCGGGCGGCTGCCACACTGCCGAATCTCTCAGAATAGGTTTCCGGTCGCTGTACGGAGATGCTTTCTCACTTTTTAAAATCCCCATCATCTTCGACTCCGTGGACTTCACCTCAGTTTTGGAAATGGTGGTTGTAGATCTCGAACTGGTCTCTGTTACCGTGCTCTTCGTTTCCATCTTTAGTGTTTGCACATCCGAGCGGTTCTTAAGAATGCCTGTGCAAAAGCAACAAAAACGTCATGAAATTGTCAAATCCGTAGCAAATGCAAGTGCATTAAAACGCAGAAAGAAAACTATCGCAGCAAATGTTATCT
Source organism: Ommatoiulus sabulosus (assembly GCA_034697705.1). Taxonomy (NCBI): domain Eukaryota; kingdom Metazoa; phylum Arthropoda; class Diplopoda; order Julida; family Julidae; genus Ommatoiulus; species Ommatoiulus sabulosus. Next base: position 25,387 of record JAQGAO010000795.1, on the reverse strand, counting down.
GAGGCCTTCCCTAGTTTTGAAAAAAAAAAGTTTTCCAATATAAATGCAAAAACTGGCAAATACTCACTCCTCGGCTTATCATCGGACGTCTCTTCGCTTCGAGAAGTATCCGATGAAGACGATTGTGCATTGACAGATTTTTGCGCCAGCATCTCTTCGCCGCACTTATGCATCAGATCGCACGCTAGACGCACGGGAAGTGTGCCGAGAATCTCTGGCTCTGGTGGCCTGGTAAGACTCGTTGCAAGTGGGGAGATTCGTTGAGCTTTTTCCACTTCTTCAGAGGTCACGGGTTGCGTGCGAAACCTGGTCGAAACCACGCGTTTGCGGCGTGGAGGTTCGCTCATTGGTGGAACCGCCGATCCATTGGATAACTTGCGCGTCGGCAGTCGCTCTTCCACCATCTTCTGATTGAAAAGCTTCACTCTTTCGGCCAAACTGAGCTTGGAGGGATCCTCTTCGGACTCTGAAGTTTCCTTCTGCGACACTTCTGCCACGGAGTCGCTGCCACTTTGAGCACTCGCATTTTTTTCGAGTTCGTCCACGCTCTGCTGTCTTCGCACCGAATTTTCTGCAATCTTGGCAGCCTCTTGAACTTCTTCCACAGTTACCGGTTGGGTCTGAGATCGTTGCAGGCAACGGCGATTGGCAAATCTTCCCACTGCCACAGGTCTTGGGCCTTGCTGTTGCTGAATCTTCTCCATGATCAACGAGGCCCTGGCAGCCACGCTAAGCCGAACCCCATCCTCTTCGCTACCAGATTCTTTCTTATCGGCGGGGGACGGTTCCTTCATGCTGCTGGTTGTGGTTTTACAAGACACGTAGGCATTTCTGGTTTCCACCACCTTTGGCTCAGGTTGTTCAATTTCACCTTTGTTGGACTCGAAAGAGTACTCGTTCTCGCTCACCAAAGATTTCTTTACAGAAAGACCGCTGGTGACTTGTACAAAAGTTCTGAATGATAAATGAAACAGATTATCAGCATACCTCAAAGATGGTGTTAACAATACCATTCGTAATCTCCAACATGTAATTAATCCATATTTCAAAAACTTCTCCTTCAATGTATGTTTAATGAACAGTCACTAATTACATTGTTTTTGCAATCATTTCTTCAGTTTCAGAGCCCACATTTTCTGCCTTTTCTAAACCCCAGTAATTCACGTCATTCTGGCAACAGCGCCTAATTTCCAAATATGATACATCAGTCTTTAAGAATCAAACATGTGTTGACTCATTCCCTCAGTCTTGCAGCATCCAAAATAAGTATCATCCAAACAGTAAATAGAAAGGTTATCCTTCTTGCAAGGCCATAAGAAAACGGACATTTCAGACATCGATGCATTGATCATCGCATACAGCTGGCAACAGTCACACTTACTTACTCATCCCTCGAGTATTATTAGATGTTTTCGAATGGTCTCAGATTACTAATCAGTTTGAGATCTTAATACCGAGTGACTTAAAAGTCGCTATAGGCATGTAGAGTCCTGTTAATCACCTTTACCAAGTTTTTGAAAAATAACAGAATAATATAGTATAGGGATATTCGTTTCAAAGGCTAATCTGCATTGATTATTGGACCGGAATTGCTTCAAAATTGGGCAAACACGTTATTTTTATCCGTAATCTGAACATAGGAAAAAAAACTAAGTTTGAAGCTCACGACATGTGGGATCCTCAGCAAATATGCGCAAAACTATAAGCGGAATCTTATTTGCCTTTCTATTAATACATTGAATAGGGTTCCGTCAGGAATTTCTTTTTTAACTTCCTTGACTTTTCCAGGTTTTTTAAAAAAATTTCTCTGACCAATGACAATGTCAAAATTGACATACGGTATGCCAATCCTATCCACAATTTTGCTAAATGGGCACAGGGTAATATTCAATATTTTGCCAAATTTACTAAAGACAATTTTGAAGTTTTTTCAAAATTAACACACACAAAATTCAGAAATTTTTGCAAACTTAGCATGAAAAGAATTGGAAAAAACGATGCAGAAAATGTGTACACTGAAAAGGTTGAGAATTATGCAAATTTGTCCTCGGAATCTGTTGAAAATCTTGAAAATTTCTCTTTAATACGTTGAATTTCCCTGATTTTCTAGACCTTTTCAAGTTCCCTGACTTTCCAGGTTGTATAGGTCTGGGGGAAGCCTGTTGAACTATCTACTCTATCAAATATGTTAAGCGCATGTAAGCCAAATTTCTACTGAAGATGTATGTTTGCTAGCTAACAACGATAAGGTAAGATAAGAAAAATTAGCATAATTTTGTGCACAAAACTATATATTGCTGCGCTTTTCAGCATTTTTTCCTTATTTAACTTAACATGTACAATCTTTAAAAAAATGTCTTTAAAGTGCTATTTTAGCCTCCCCTTCAGTTAGCGTTTCAAACAATTTTTTTCCCGTGATTCATTTGAATCTGAATTGACAGAAGCAGCATTTTGATATTCAACTACAAAATTCCCAATAATTCTGAAAAGCACGTACCGATTCGCCAACTCCGACGTTGTTGATTTTGCAGCAGGTTCAACACGGCACAATTCCGACTGGTCATTTCTTTTCTTCGCAAGCTGTATTCCACTATTTATGGCTTGGACCAGAAACGCGGGTTTCGAAGTTCCGGCAGATTCTACGGTAGGGTAATCCTTGGCGGATTCTTCATCCGACGAGCTCGATGACGACTCCTCTTCCTCCTCATCGGAGTCGACCGTGGCGCCATTCTGTTCAGCAGCCCTAAATGGTAAAGCCATCGAGAGTTACCACTCGGGGACAATGGGGGTAAGTTCACCAAACTCAGCTCGGCAACAACTCGTTATTTAAACGGTAAAAGTCGACGCAAATATCCCGAAACGGACAGATTGGCGCTCCGGACGAGCTGGAGCAGCGAGGAAAAGTGCGCCGGGTGTGTTGCAACTCTGGCTGCGCAACAGCTTTTTTTAGAAGATGCGCGGAGCAAAAGCCCTGACGTTGTCTAAACTTAGGCATAAAGGGAAGGCAACCGAGGAAAAATATTTTTGGCAAAGTTCATCGCGAGCACCAGAAATAAAAAAAAAATCTGTCAAAATATCCCGAAAGAGGATGCGCGGCCATCCTCCCCCTCCGTGCAACTTGCTTTCCGAGCGCACCTTCCACGTATAGCTGGAATGGCGCAGCAAATATAGGCTAGAGCTGGTAGAGCGATGAGAACGAGCTTCGAGGCTCATCGCCGATCTTTGGCGCAACTCGGACACGGATGAAACGACGGCACATTTTCCGGGAGAGCTGCGAAGTGTGGGGGTGGGTGCAAGTATTTATTGTTATTCTGCCCCAGGAAATGACTTAAATTCCGCAATTTATAATGAGCTCGCCGTGAAAACAACATGGAAATAGCCACGCAACTCTTAACGGCAATTAAACCGGCCTTCGAGCGTTAAGTTTGCTTTTTTTGTTAATTTTAAAGAAGAGCTAGAAGAAGCCGAACCTACCTTGGTTTCACCTCCGGCAACCTTAAATCCGTTGAAGCACTTCCGTTATCTTGACTGCCTATTTTTTAAAAGCAATAAAAACAAATTAATGCGTGCAATTTGCTTTTTTTAAAGTGTCTAATAACCTGCACGTTCCTATAATGGCATAATTAGAGCGAGAATAACCCATCAACCAATTTACGATTAACTGCACGTTACATTTTTATTTCATTATACCACGAAATATTAATCGTAATGAGCGAAGTAATCCGGGCAAACATTTAACCAGTAGCATCTTAAAATTCTGGCAAAATGGGTTTTAAATCGCGCTGCATGATAGATTCTTCGTTCAATTCAATGCAATTTGACAATAGCATCATCATCAATTAATCTTTGGAAAAAACTTTAACCGAGGCATCGACGGTATTCTACAGAATATGTTCACGAATGGTAGGAATATCGTATAAAACGAAGTCGTAAATTTTCAAATTTGCAAAAGCCATTCAGTGCAGCAAATACAGAATTATTATCCTAAAAATAAAATTTTACCAAGTTTAATTGGAGAAAAACAAATGCTAGCCGAATATATAATGTGCAGCCCTTACACGGTGCCCCATGTAACAAAACTGTTGAAAAAAAGGTTCAACACCAGCTCATGACAATGGACCTTGTGCAGATTTCGTCATCACGCCACTAACACGTGACATTTCATTCATTCTTTATTCATTCATTCGTTCTTTTAGCTGTCGAAGCGATAAAAAGATCACGTGATGCAGCCCCATACGTAACTCTGCTTAAGGTCCATTGCTAGCAACGGGAGGGGTGCCGCAAATCCAGCTTTCCAAAACGTATTTCAGACAAGAATTTTAGTTTCTCAAACAGATGTTTTCAAGTTTAAAAACACAGGCACAAGGCACACATTGCGTCTGTTCAGTGAACATTTCATTACGAGTGGCTCGAAGCCAAGATACCAGCATTCTCGGCTACTCCCACAGACCTGGAATGTTAATGAAAATTCTCTTTTGATGCCAATTTACCCAACTTTTCTAAACATGCATTAAAGACGAATTTCAGATGAAGGGAATCCTACGATCAAGTTTATAAGTGGTCCCTTGAAATGTGAATTTTGTGCTTGAACTGCTTTTAATATGGACCATATGAAAAGTTCATTATCATTGACGTGGTAATGTTTAAGGATAAACCAACACCTTTGCATACTTCGTTGAATCTAAAGAAATAGTTCAGTACTTACCACCGGAGGTGATTTTGTCTGGCTCGTACTTCGAAGCTTTGGGGAAGCACTCGTCCCGTGAGTTCTTTCTCAATTTCCAACAGTCTGGAGACGATGGCAAAGAGACAAACTCCTCCTCTTCAGAGCTCGTGGTGTTATGTCGTCCACCCAATGAATTGCCGATAGTTGGTGGTAGCCCTTGTTCCTCTTGCTGATGATGCCTCAGCACAGGCGATGAAGCCATCACTCGAACACCGCGTCTCGATTCCGTAACATCGGCTAATTCGTTTTCCATCAGATCTTCTTGGCCGCTGCGCTTCCTGCCCTTCAATATGGGCTTTGGTTTATCATCCCACTCATCTTCGGTGCTGCTGCGTTTCTTCAAGATGGGCCTGGGCTCCGACTGCTCCAGTTCTTCAATGCTGCTCTTCTTTTTGAGGATGGGTCGCGGATCCGAGTGATTGCTTTCCAGAGTTTCGGTGCTGTACTGTTTCTTCAATATGGAGGAACGGTTGTGCTCAGCTTCGTCTAGCATGCTCTTGCGCCTCAGGATGGAATGACGGTCACCGAAAACACGGTCCTCCGGCTCCTCAGCACTCCGCCTTCTGAGGATGGATACCACCTCAGGAGAGGAAGAACGGTGATCAGAATCTTCAGAACTTCCCCTTTTCTTTAGAATTGAACCTTTTTCAGGAGAATGGCTACGATTGACCTCATCGAAGCTACCCCGTTTTAAGATGGAGTGTGGCACTGGGGGCCTTCCTTCCACGATTCTGGGTTCGTCTTTGTGCTTGAGGATCGATCTGGTGTGCAGTTCTCCTTCGTCAAAACTCTTCTTCTTGAGGATCGAAGTGGAGCCACCATCAGCCGTGACAACCGACGTCTCTTTGGCTTCTGAAGACTGCGTCTCGCCTTCTGATTTTGATGGGTGCCGAAGAGGCCCGGCGCACTTCTGCCAGAGGCCACAACCCTCCAGGTTGGCAGACTCCTCCAAGAATTCCTTCGCATCTACCTTGCCGAAAATTGCAGCATTCAACTGATCCGTCAAACTGGGTCCCGCGCTTGGAACCTCCCCCGCTTTCCTCCATCTAGGAGGCGAAGCTGGTACTCCGGAACCAGTGTCCGAGAAACTGCAAGACTTCTTTTCAAAACTACCCACGTGGTGTAGCTGCGTCGTATCCCTGGTTCCATAAGCAGTCGCAATTCTGTTCGGAGCTTGAACATCGTTGTTGTCACTGGTGCCGAACAACTTGCTTTGTCCTGGCGAAGAACGTCCTATCACATTTCTATTCGATGCATTGTCACTCGAACCAGAAACTGGCCTACCTAACTGCCAGTTTCCATCGGGCGCATACTGGCTGTCGTTTCTCGTAACCGAGCTTTTACCATTCTTCAGATTATTCTCGCTGTCGTATGAATTGGCACTGTTGGAAAAACTGGCATCAGTGGTCTTCGTTGATACTGAAACCTGGGCATAAAAGGTCTCAGGTTCACTGACCGGTTCCGCTGGGCTGGATCCCTTGAGCAGCCGATTGCCCATTGCTTTTACGTTCGAGGAATCGAGGTCTACGTTGCGAGCGGCATTCGTAAGGCAATCAACGCGGGCAGTGGTTTCTCGAACGAGTTTTGTCAACTCCTTCAAAGTGTCAGAAACATCGTCGTCCACTCCGTCTTTCGTGGGCTGACCAACGTTGATTTTTAAGGTGTGACCGTTGTGAGTATCGCTGTTCGAGTAGGCGCTCCTGTAATGCCCGCTGTTAGGTATATTGTCGAGGATGGAAAGAGTCGTCTTTCGTACTGGAATTTTGGTCAGTTCCCAACGTGGCTTGGCGTCTAAGTGGTCAGGCAGTAAGTGAGGCTCGGGGTCATCAACTTGGGATCGCACAATCTTGGTGGAATTTGTAAACCTCTCCTTGTAAAAGTTTTTTGAGTTGGACTCGCTGATTTTATGATTGTTAAATAACGAATTCTCAAACGAGTGAAGGCCACCGAATGTGTCTCCTATGTAATTCACAGTTTTTTTCTCCCCTGCGGCAGCGTCTTGACCAGCAGGATTCTTCTGCCGGAATATATCGGGGATCTTCGGTCTTCTCAGCGCAGTTCTACCGGATCGCCGGAGGCTGCCTCCACGATCGAGATCGGAGTCGGATGTTTCAGCTTCCAAGTACAGGCTCCGACATTTTATTTGAGCGTCTGCAGTTTTATTAGAATGGCCGTTACTTCTTCCAATAGTATCCTGAAATTAGACAAGTTGAAAGCTATGTTAATCGGTAAATTCACGAATCATTAGTTGCACCACGTTCTCCGTATATATGCCATTAAGTTGTCAGATATATTAATCTTGATAATCGTCTTGAACAAGCTGCAAGTTTTTTTTCTCAAAACAGCCCAATTGCATACTAATGCAGCGATTTGCTATTGCCCAGAAAATCATGCCATCCTTACTAAAGCTGTCTGTCTGTCTGTTTAAATAATGCCAAATCAATTTCATATTCAAAAAATTAGTTATAATTTCACGTGCACGCTGCTTTCAAAAGTAAGCTAAATATGAAACGATAATTTCTCCACATTTCAAGTACATGAATACTAACCTTATTTTCCAACTTGTTCGAAACCGATGTTGAGTTCGTCGAAAACTGATGCTGTATCGACTGGACGATACCGACGGATCTCAACGAATCTGACTGTATTCCTTCAGTTGACGGTGAACCAGGTTCCCCAGGAGTGAGTCGTGACCTCCGAGACCTCCTCGGTGTATCGTCTAAAAAGATGGAAATCAGCACGCATAAAAATTCACGTTTTTAAATGAAGGACAGCCACTATATGTTGTACTACTTTTCAAAGATCAGTCTGTAAAAGATAAAATGCTTAACCGTGCTTTCGCACCAAACCACCTTTATATTGGCGCAATAACAATTTTTTGAGGGACAAACCATAAAAATGTGTTTTATTTTGACAATTTTCTCACACTAGCCTCTTGCCACTCATCATAAAAACCATTGCATCACAATTCATAATTTATCATGTTTGTTCTTTGCCCGAGTCTGTGATAAGGCCATGCCTAATGTATAGCTAAAGCTGGAAAGTTATCTATGCTAACAGACAGTAGATAAGCGCGGAATATCAACTGTCACGAAATTAAGCAGTAGCCTGCCTACCTGCCGACTGTCACGTTTTGTAGTCTCTCTGCAAGAGTACATGTAGTTCTGAACCATTCAAAATGTGGCGATATATTCCAGTATCGGTTGTACATGTCAAATCGAACAACAAATATCGATTTATTTACATTATTTTTGCATTGGAGCTTGACGATATTAGAAGTCACTGAATGATTATATACATATCGCAAAACGAGTTATGTTAATATAGGTAGCTAAGGCAGGGTATTAGCCTCCGAAGGCTAAATGTTTTTGTTTGGCAAATGGAGACCGAACTATGCTAAGAATATGCATACAAAACCAGAAGAAAACTGAGCCACGCAAATTTCGAGATAAATCGAGGCAGAATTTAGGAAGAAAAACCAGAAAATGGGCGAAATTAGCAACGGGAAATTCTGCAGGGTGGTCAACCACCCGTAATCGAGCTATCAAAACTTTCCACTGAATAAGCGAGCTAATTAAGCGGTGATAATCGGAAGCATGGTTCAAGCCCCTCTCGTTATTGACATAACGCTATCGTAACGGAGCGTATTTTTTGGTTGGGGTCGCAGTCTGCCTAAATATATGTTTATAAACCACGGTCAAACATTCGTTCCCCGAAAATGTCAAGCAAATCTCAAAGTACGTTTAGGCAAAACTCGAGTCTCGTTGTTTTATTTGGAAATACGACCTAATGATAACTTCACGCGAGCTAGGTCAAAGACATTACTTGGAGAAGTAAGAGCATAAGAAAACAAAATGTATTCAAATTGTTTTAAATTTTTCTTTCAGCTTTCACAGAGCTGCGAGCAAAAATAAAGGCTATATCTACAATTAGATCAAACTTTTCTTTTCATCTTTCATCTTTGGGTCAAAAATACCGAAACCTCGAATCGAAACATGACATGGAATAAACGTAAATTTTCATTACAGACGCGGAATTGAAAGCAAATCTACCATCTTATCTTCAACATCAATTCTACGGAATAAAACCAGTCAAAAAACACCTTGAAAAATACAGGATTACCGGTTTATTAGCTTCCCATTTCCTTTTCCAATAGAGCCTTGATCAGCCTACGCTTAATGTGAATGTTCAGTCATGTTGCAGACCTCACATTTCAAAAACTAATCCAAGTTTGTATATTATCAAATAAGTTGCAACAATTTACAAGTACCGTCATTTAAAATTTGCTCATTCAAACCTGCATTAAAAGTCGCTTATAAATATATAGGAAGTTACGGTGCATTGTGCTATAACTAATAGCGTATAGTCTTCAGGTGTAATCTTAACAGATTCGCGCCACCTGCCGCCTAAAAGTATCATGCAAATTTATTAATAATGCATGCCTGAAATCATTTATACCGAAACTAGAGCTAGATAGCGTTTCCAATCATAAAACAAGTCGTTAAAGTCATATGCAAATACGCTTCTTATTTTCAGATCCAATTCTCGCAAATTGCAAATTAGCATACCAACAGGTAAAAGAAACGCCCTGCAGGGGATTTGACTGACTTCTACAGCAAATATTTTTAGAAACATTGAATTTGAGAATGCATTTTCTTGTCCCACGCACCGCTTTTCAGAAAAACTCGAGACTCGCGATACTTCGTAAATTAAAATTACCTTAGTCGTCCCCGATTATTCCGAGAATTGGTCAGAAGTAATCCTCAAAGTTTCTTCGCACTTTCAGTTTCTAGACCCGAATCCCTGCCAGTGATACGCACGCAATCACCCTGCCATCTGACAACCAATCGCAGTATGACAGTACACGACACAGTGCCAAAAAAAAACCGAGCGCGTCACACGATTCCCGAGAATTCTGAACTGCGATTTCGGGTGACCTTTGAACCGTGCCTTGCCAAGCTCACGCCAGGCGTCGCGTTATTTCGGGGGGCGCGCGTTCCAAAAGTCACTCGAGGTCTGGCATGGCATCATCCAGCAGGTGGTCCGTCAGTGGCACTTGGCTGACAACAAGTCCAAAATAGGAGAATGCGGCCACCGCGTATATTTTGGCGCTCCACGCCCACCGAAAGAGGCACGCAGTGGCCAGAACGCGGATAATCACCGGGTTTGTAATATTCGGGAAAACGCACCGAACGGCGTTCACGCCTTTATATAAGATAAAAAATAACAACAACAAAAACCTACGGCAGGATGGGAGGCGGCCCGTGCAATTCCACCAACTGCGGAAATCGCCGGTGACGTCACGACCTTTTCCCAAAAGCTCCATCGAACTGGCAGAAAAGTTGTCGAATCGGACGAAAATAAGTCGATCGACTTTATGCGGGGACATGCCACATGTTTCGCCGAAAACTAAACTACAAATTCAAAAGTCGGAGCAGTAATAATGCTCGAAATTCAACGAGGAGCTTCGTCCAAGGGTCGATTTGGATGAGGGTAATGGCTCATTCGAATCGTCCAAAAAATCTGCACCGGTGCAGGTTACAAGGTGAGGCATAAGTCTGTAAAGTCTTGTTGCGCCTGCAATAGTGCCGATTTAACAGACTAAGGCCTCACCTTGTAACCTACACCGGTGCAGAGTTTTTGGACGATTCGGTTGCGCCATAAAGGTGCACGTGGCTTCGTCCACGGTGCAAGGTCAAAGGTCATATCATTTTTTCAGCATTATTTCCTCGTGTTCGTTTGATTTACAACCAAACTTTGGGCTACAGCTGCATATCCAGATCTTATACATTCTATACAGGGTTAATTCCCCCAGAAATTTCATATTCCCTCAACTTCCCTGACTTTTTTAAGTTTTTAAACAAGTTTCCATGACAATATTTACATATGCCAATACTATCCACGATTTTGCCAAATCTACACAAGACAGCTTTTTTAATTTATGAAAATTTTGCAAATTTGTACATGTACATGTACTTGGAAAAGGTATTAAATTTGCTGTCGAAAATTGTAAAAAGTTGTGCAAATTTGTACTGGGAAACTTTTAAAATGTTTATAAATGGGCGCCGAGTTAACCACGTAGATCAAGCATTAATTTTGGATTGTGACAATGTTGGATTAAAACGTTGGATTTCCCTGACTTTTTCAAAATAAGTCATTCTTCCCCGACTTTCCCAGGCTTTCCTTGGAATTCCAAATCTAGTACAGTATATCACTTGTAAATTCAATAATTCATTATCTGGTGTAAGCTAAATTTACAAATTTGTTGAGATTGTTTAGTGTAGTGACTTTGCAGCTTTGAGACGCATACTGTACACGTGATGACTAATTACCAAAACGAGACTTGAGTTTTTCTATATGCGAATTGTTTATGAAGCCTGCTGGTTATTCCGCCATACTATGAAATTTTTAAAAAGACATAAAACTGTGAAATGAGCAAGGACATAACTGTACACACTATTAATTTGACATACGATTTACTTTACTCGCTTTGATACAGCGACTATTTTAAAAATTGAAAAAGATGTTTTCTTTGGCCTATAAATTCGTCCTTGAGATTTCAATAATGCAAACCTGTCTGGGTGAGGCCCGGATGAATTCATAAAATTTAATAATGGCATTCTCACGTGTGCAGTCTATTATTAAGTGTAACCGAACTTTGTTTGGAAATAATAAATAACGCATTAACCGGTGCAATAAGCATTAATTTAACTAATCCACATACGTGATTACCTATGTGAAGAAATCCTGTTTTGAGCTGCATGTACATTATATAGCATGGAGTTAATAACAGATACCAAATACGCCTTTTCTATAGCTACCAATCCGGATTTATGCCCCAGAAATATAGATGTACGCATTTACGAGCGTTTTAAGAAATTCAAAAGTTTCTATAAACATATTAAAGCAAATAACGAAGCAGATTCCGGAAACTGTCGAATATTAGCGAAATCTAGAATTTTAACAGCTTTTATAAAAAGTATATTTTGAAAATCTAAGTCTTTGCAGATCGATATTTGTATTATGATAATCTATCGTAAGATGCACGTACAGCTTAATTGCTTCTAAACTTGGAACAATGAAATAACTCGCGAATTAAAAATGAAATTTAAAAAAAAACTCAACACAATCTCAGTGCATGCCATCCGTTTTAACAACATTTACAATGAAAACTCATTATGAAGAACTAGCTTCATACGAATTTGTGATAGTATACCAACTCAATTCCAGTCTCCTCCTGGACTAGGATATGAATGAATAATATTAATTCCTGCGTTTTAACCGAATTCCGATATTACAAATTTTCGGTCAAAACGAATGAATTTTCGAGTTGCTAAATATATATACGTTAAAACGAACTTTAAAAATAATATAAAGAAAAGTACGTTAAAAATGGAAATTCCTCGATAAAAATAGCATCCTAAGTCATATTCGCGGGGTAGAATATCACCCAAACTTCGATGAAAACTTTTGTTCTCGTTATTTAAATCATGTTTGTATGACTTCCGATAATACGAACTGCGGTTAAAACTAACAAATTGTACGTCCCTTGTGAGTTGAGATTTGTCTTAACGAGTTTCGACAGTATACGGATTAACAGTTTTATAGAAAACTTGACCACCACAGATTTTTTTAAAAGAACTACTGTATGAATACGTATTTTATACTTCACTTAATATCCCGTTAATCGAGTGCTGCGAGAGCAATTCATCTCGAACAAAGTTAAACCAGGTAAATAAGGCTTAATTAGGTTTCGCAAATTAATTAAAGAGAGCGGCTCTTGATATGCCTCATTTAATTCCGCCCCAGCTGATAAATAGCGGCTAAATATAGAGAATGCGTGTACACAATCCCTTTAATAATAAGACGTAGGCCCACATCAGAGTCAGTCGAGCAAAACACGGGTAACCTAATTGATATTTCAGCTGGACATTCATTAGGACGACCCATTTGATCTTGTGACTAAATGCAAAGGGAATAAGATATATACTAATCGCTTAATCTTCCTTTTTTTTTTAGTACCTGGATGATAACCGTAAAAAATCAAAAAAAAAAAAAAAAAAAAAAAAAAAAACTTGTGCCAAACCCTTTAATGTAACGAAGCTCAAAAGTCCGCCCCGAATACATAATCCGGAAATGATTTGTGATTACAAATGTGAACGATTGAAAAACTACATGTATTACTTTTCATAGTTTTTTAATTGTGGAATTCATTAAAAGCAATCTCAAAGATATATTAATTTACTCCGTGCGGGCTAATTCGCGACAAAACCATTCTGTTAATTTATAAAATAAAATAATTTGCAAATATCCTAAATTAAAGACAAAGTACATAGGGTTCCCCAGGAATTTCATATTCAACTTCCTTGACTTTTCCAGGTTTTTAAACAAATTTCCCTGACCAACGACTAAATTGCCATATGCCGATGTTATCCACGATTTTGCAAAAAATGTGTTTTGTTACGATATTTTGAACAACTGGCATGAGAAGTTTTTTTAAAATTTTACATATTTATATTCGGAAAACGTTGAAATTTTTGCAAATTTCCACTCGGAAAACATTGTGACAACATTAATACGTTGAATTTTTATGACTTTTTCAAAATAATTCATTGTTCTATGACATTTTCAAGTTCCCTGACTTTTCCAGGTCTGGAAGAACCTTGTACATGTAGCTAAATGGTTCGGCCTATAAAAACGTGGTAGACAAGGTATAGTGGCGCGCACGCATGATTTCACAATTATCTATGTACCAGGACCACCATTTAAAAAACAACAAGTGCGAAATAAATTAGTAACAACTCACTCCGTTGTTGCTAATTAAATGAATTTGAAGCATGCAATAAACCAGCAATTCCAAGCGCAATTTTCTCACGTTGAACATTCACGAGTTTTATTATTGGGGAAGGTGCTGAATAATTTTCAGTTACTCACTTCATCCCGATGAATTTTTTATTTGTTTAATGTCCACAAAAGTAGAAATGAAGGAACTGAAGTGCATTTCGGGAAATTTAATATATTCCTAAGGGAAATTACCGAGTGCGAGACGTTTTTGTTGTTTTCACGTATAGCGTCTCCGACATTGGCGCGTCTGTAAGACATTTCAATAACTTAAACGCATCGGAACAAGTCGAACACTTGTCATAAACAATATACCTCGCATGTACATATTTCAATATATTTTTATGACCTGTGGGTACAGTTTTACAGAGTTACAGCTTCTTATATCATGCCATAACTTTCAACGTGCAATTTCAAAATTATATTAAATTGCATATCTCCTATTTTCTGCAAGATCACAAAATAGTTGGCAGAGCAAACTAGTGAGCAGACAAGGTAGGTACACGAGATCGATCGTGAGAAACTTCTGAGAAATAAAAAATCTTATCACTGGTAAGCTTAACCCTACAATTTTAACAACGCATTCAATTTAAGTACTAAACATTTTGATTAAAAAAAAATGTACGAGGGGTGTTCATTAAGTTTCCGCAATCAATTTTTTTTTTTAAACGGATGTATGGCTTTTTATGAAATTTGGTAGAGAAATACCGAGTAAACGTCATCTTTTATTGAAAAAAAATGTCTATTTTGGGCATCGTTGTGGCAGCGAGTGTAAGTTCACTTCTCTGAGCATCTTTCACATTTGTCTGTTCATTTCTGAATTTTTCAATCCACACCTAGACCGAACGTTTGGGCATTACTCGGAACCCCCAAAAATTTCCTTTTTAACTTCCCTGACTTGTCCAGGTTTAAAAAAAAATTCCCTGACCAATGACAATGTCAAAAATTGACATATTTTGCAAAATCGAAACAGGAAAATATTTTGCAAAATTTACTAATGACAATTTTGAAAATTAACATAGAAATTATTCAGAAAATGTAGAAAGTTTTGAAAATGTATCCTCGGAAAACGTGCAGAATTTTGCAATTTTGTCATCAGAAAACGTGAGAAATTTTGCAATTTTGTCCTTAGAAAACGTTGGAAATTTGTCCTCGGAAAACGTGGAAAATTTTAAAAATTTGTACGTTGAATTTCCCTGACTTTTTAAAAATAAGTCATCCTTCCCTGATTCTCCAGACATTTAAGTTCCCTGACTTTTCCAAGTTTTCCATGTCTGGGGGTACCCTGTTAAATATTACGCGCATTTCTGCTCCTGAAATATGCATTCAAAAGTTTAAAAAACGCTGCTGAGCCACTATCTCCTCGGAGTTCATCTTTGCTTTCCAAATTTAAGCACTCGCAAATTTTTAAACGTATCTTTTAATGTTGAAATATGTTCAGGAATGATGGAAGAATTTTCCCAACAAATTTCATTAAAATCCATTCAGTCGTTTTTTTTTTTAATGATTGCGGAAACTTAACGAACACCTCTCGTAGCACTTAAGACTGCGTTCTTTGGTTTGAATGCATAATTAACGAAAGCAATTTTAATCAAATTTGCAATAACGCAGAACCACATTAAGCGTGTATGAGTGGCTAACGCTTTAATCCTCGCCAATTAATTTATGACAGTAGATCTCTACTAATCGTCAGATCATCTTGGCGAAATAGTTACTGTATTAAAATTGTTTAGAGATTATTCCTCGTTACATGTACTTAATCATAAATTGCGGCTATGACTCATCGTCAGTTCGTCACATAAAAATGCTCGGATCTCGTTGCGAGGTGAGTCTGGCTGCATGTGCATCATGTTTTAAAATAGTGTCGTCGAAATCGGAATTCTATGAAATCACGTAATGAATCCATCTTTTTTTAGGGTATGTTTAAGAGCATAGATAAAGAAACAACATACAGTAGCTAGCGATTGGGAATTTCACATTTCGAAATTTTTCAAATAAGCCTGAAATACTGTATTAAACTTTTGAGAAAATATGTCTTTCCTCCACGACAATCGTTATAAACCTTTTATCGGTTTTTATTGCATTTTGTTAACTTGACCGAATTTAGAGTGACATTCCGAAAGCGGCCATCTTGGAAAAAAACAATGCTAAAAAGCTCATACCTCGCTCGGAGCTGCTAAACCATTTAAAAAGTAATTTACGAGAGGGATGGTGCAACCTACATGTATATAGTAGATCAAATCACTAAGACAAAATTAGCTCCACGGAAAATGTCTGGATCGTTCTCTTCCCTTTAACAAAAGTTTGTTTCTAACGAGCAGTTTTGATTAGTTTGCCTCGATCCTATCCGTTTCTGCTATAAATAACCGCATTGTGAGCTTGCTCCTTATATAATATAGCTTCGCAATTTTCCTTAGATCATCAAATCCCTTCATGTTTTTGCCACGACTTCGAAAATGAGCTTCAGTCTATTTTAAGAGTATGCAAATTTGTAGCTCACAGACTGATTTTGTCAGTAAAAATTGTCAGGTGGAATTTGTGGAGAAAAGTAAAAATAAACTTAAAGAGGAAATACTGTATCTACGCAATTGCATAAAAGTCCGTGATACAACTTTAGGAAATCCAAAAGTGTGGATCTTGGTTGAGTTAGAGTTACGTTATTTCGTACTAAATGCCATGCAAAACTACTTAAAAATGTACGTGTTTGACATATTTGAAAAAACCATGAGCTAATTTATTGTAAAGAAATTATTGTCTTCATTGCAGTACGAGAAAAGATATGAAATTCGCCATAAATTTTGTCGGGAACTCAATTTCTAGGCCAACTACGAGTGAATATTTGAATATTTCTTTCCTTAATTTCCCCAGGAATAGTAAAACCTCCGTCATCCAACCATTCATAATTCACCTGTCAGCGCCGAGAGCACATTTTCAGTAATTTAGTATTTAAAGCGATTCTGCTCTGTTCGCAGTTATTTTAACGTTAAAGATAACTTAAGTTTTGTTTTTAGTCAAGCTTAAAGTTGAAATTAATTAAACCTGGAAACGAATAAATACTCCGCATCCACCTTACGTAATCATCTCTGAAATTTGACTATTCAATCATATTTTTAAAGAGTGCATAATGGGTAAATCATCAGTGACAGTCGAGCTTTCAATTCAATTTAGAACTGAGTCTATAAAGTTGAGATTTTAGCGCAGCTCTACTGAAAACACCAGCAAACAGCGTAATATCGACGTGTTTGCATGATATTCAAATTCGACCGTTAATTTGACTAGACAAAACCTTAATTGAATTAGAAAAATGTAAACAGAAAACGGTTCGATGTTCATCGTGACTAATTTGATTTGGCTGGCATAAAGAGATTCCCAACAAAAAAAAAGGAAATGATGAAGAATTTGTTGAATATTCATCGGTTTTGACAGTCAGTTTAAACGAAAAGCATAAAAGCCAGCCAGCCAGCCAAATATTCACATTTGATGTTAATCTGATTTGAAAGAAAAGCTAAATAGAGAATTAATTTTGCGAAACAAAAATCTTAAGTAAATTCAAATAAGCTTAATTAGGATAAAATGTGGCGAATAATTTTTTTAAAACAGGAAAAAGGAAACTTCGCTAAGTCCCTTAAAGCTAGTCTTTCACCAAGTTTGGCGCACACTGACATTCTGCCACACAACTGAGCGTGGAATTTTCCAAGTTTGCACACGGTTTTAAGAAATTATCCTGAACAACAACAACAACAACAAAAATATTCAATCACTTACATTTTCGCAAAATCGTCGTGCGAATCAAACGCCGTAATACATGTTCCTCGATTCAACATTTTCCAGGACAAGAGTGAACTTACCAACGAGCTAACCTTCAGATTCACTTCGAAATCGGACAACGGAGTAAAATTAACAGTACTAAGCATCTATTAAGAATTTCAAACACCTAGTCACTTTGGTGCGAGTGGGTTAAATGTGAGAAGGGGGAAGTAAACACGCAAAAAGTTTTGTGGCTGTTGCTCATTGGCTTCTATTTTCGCAATCGGCTATTTTTGTCTATTTAATCAGTACGTGCTACGGAAAAAAAAAAACGAAAGCATTGACAGACCTCCGGAATCACTCGGCGCGGGCGTGCTGTCTAAGGCTCCCATGCGATTCAAGTTGGACTTCCGCTTGGAACTTTTGTCCTTTGGACGTCTATGAACATCGGAACCGGTTCCTCCGCTCTCGCTTTCGGTGGTGGCTTGTGATGCATTTCCTGAGGCACAATGGTTGCCACCAGGGGCTTCGGACGACGACGATGCTGGGGTTGCACCCTGAAATTGGATAAAAAGTTCGATTCGCAACAATCTCTTGCAGTAAATTTAAAAAATCACGCCTAAAAGAGTATTTTAAATTGTAAAAAAAAGCTCTATTATCGTCCTATGATGCAATTTCAAAGCAATAAGGTGCTAACGTCGTTATGCAACAATGTGCCAATTTTTCTCCTCAGAAAAAAAAATTTCTGAAAAAGATTTCCTTAGTTTCCCAAAGAAATATTTGAGTCTTATCCTCAATAGCAATGAAAACAAATCAGTTCTAAAACTATTATCCAAAAAATAGGAATTTCATCCAAACTGCAATATTTTATTTCAAAAATGTATATAATATTTAGTAAAACTAGGATCCATGACGCATACATGGCCTTC
This sequence comes from Ommatoiulus sabulosus, assembly GCA_034697705.1. Taxonomy (NCBI): domain Eukaryota; kingdom Metazoa; phylum Arthropoda; class Diplopoda; order Julida; family Julidae; genus Ommatoiulus; species Ommatoiulus sabulosus. The sequence goes on along the minus strand of JAQGAO010000795.1, from coordinate 7,144 downwards.
CAATTCTTAACAGAATTTTCCTTCGTTGGAAAATCGATGGAAGATCGATGTTATTTTACATTTGCAAATTAAGTATAATTTACATTACTACATCCCCTTAAAGACGAACATCATTGGGAGCATGTTTCCTAGATTCTGTCAGCTTCGGAAAAGGCAGCAGCTACATATCTGCGGTTATTCGAATGATCAATATGCTAATGTACCTGATTAAAATTCGATATTCTCCCCAGCGGAGCATCTGGTGACCTTTGTGCCGCATTACCAACGGGCAATCTACTTCGAAAACTTCCTTGCCGACTGAATTCTGAAACGTAAAAAAAACATTTTTCAAGAGCGGAATAAAATCTTACTTGACTGAAACTGATTAGTTATGATTTGGAAATATGAGTTTGAGCACAACATTTTTCACTTTTCTCAACGAACTGCAACTTCATTCGTTTTATCACTAACAATGTCATTGTTAGCCAAAGCATTAATTACAGAGTTCGAAAACAAGTCGTGCATTTTACAACATACATGCAATCTAGAATAAGAAAAAATAGGAAGTTTTTAACCTATTTTTTACAAATTTTTTCTTCTTTTATTCGAGAAAAACGCCAAATCAATTTTAAGTAGATGAAATACGGATACGATGAGAATAATATTTATTAAATTTCTAAATAAAATATTCTGTAATGTATTCTAATGTAGTAACGTACATGTATATTCATTAATATTCAGTAAACTGTATGACATGCTGTCTTTCTCATAATTTGCCATTTACGAATTAATTTTTTTTTTCAAAACAATTCCAACGAATTCCTATCCTGGTTTATAGTTACTCAACGCCAGCTTTTCTGATTAAACCCATTCAGCATGAACTTTGTGACTTTCCAGTCTTCGATTAATAAGCGCAACTGATTTACCTGTTGTAACTCCGACATTCTCAGGATTCGTGGCCCCATTGGCTTTGGCCGCACGCAACCTAGAAACAGGCACATCGAGACGCACGTAAGTACATTACTTTGAAACAGAACAGAAACCTAGACAAATTGATCAAAAAAAGTCACCTCGAAGCTCGATTGCTTCTAACGGGTGACTGCAATCCATCCATGGACTTTGTGGAAGACTCTCGAAGGCTACTCCTCGTCTCCTGATTCCTGGATAAGAAATCCTTGTTGGTGACGTCGGCTAGGGATTGGACATACTCGGCGGTGACGCCATTGTCGTAGGTATCCTGCTTGGCCGCCGCAGAACTGCCATTGTGCGCATCGCCAGATGAACCATCGTCGCCGAAGCCTGTCCCTTTGGACCCATTTTCTGCCTTCCTTCTGGAGCGCCTTGAATAGCGCATGTAAGAAGGTTCTTCGCCGAGGTTAGGTGCCTCTTCGCCGGATGATGACCACTGACCATACTGCGACGCCAACTGCTTTCTTCGTTCCTCTTTATACCTGGCCACTCTTTCGGCATGCCGCTCCGAGTCGTGCAGAATGGCGTCGTTGTTCGTTCCTCCTAATTTGTATTCTTCCAGTGTCTCGGCGGCGCAAGAACCAGGCAGTCTCCTTATTGCCGGAGGTCGATCGGCTACCTTAAATCCATCTCTGGCATTACAAAAACCGATGCTAGAACTATAAAAAAACAACAAATGTCACCAGATGCACGTGCAGTTAAAAGCCGAATGGCTGCCCTGAAGGTTCATTCCTTTGTAAAAGGGCACCCACGCCTTTTGGAAACGACGACGTACAGTAAGAAGTACACTGTATGACTTTCATATTCAGAAATTCAATTCTGCACACCGGTTTCACCTCAAACCCCGCAAATAGCATTATTTCAGAAGCGGATCAAACATTGCATATCCAGGTGTTACTGGAAAAGCGTACTGTCTGATGACCTTCTTGTAATTCCCATTTGAGTAAATTTGGAAGCAATGGTACAAAAAGCTCGATGTAACTTCATCGGCAAGTTTAGCATTTGCTGGATTTCAAGCATTATTTTTGAAGTGCAAACAAGATTGTCCAGATGCTTTCGATTGTCCTTCAACTCTGAATAAATACTATTTATTTTCATAATACTTGATGTTTTTTTATACAAATGGAATTCAAAATTCATTTTTACGTGGATGGTGGTGATACTTTTGAAAATACGAATAAGCCAAAAAAAAAAAAAAGAGGATAATTATGATTTTTTTAAAATTGGAATTAAATAGGATTTTGATTTATTTCTGTAGTTTTTACCCACAAACTACTCTGAATCTACTAGTACATATGCATTGGGCAATATAATAAGATTATTTTGGTTTTATATCAATGGAATTCAAAATTCATTTTTATGCGGATGGTGGAATTGTCACCCAACAATGATACTTTTCAAAATACGAATGAACCAAAAAAAGAATATGATGGATTTTATTAAATTTGAATTAAACATGATTTTGATTTTTTTGTCTAGTTTTTACCCACAAACTGCTCTGAATCTACGGGTGTATATATGCATGAGCATACAATAAGATTATTTTTGGTTTTACCAATGTCTATTATGACATTAGTTATCCAAACAAGATGGCAAGATCACTCATAAACGTAGGTAAAAGAGTACTTGGAGTATTTTATATTTTATCAAATTGTCACGCAGATTAATTCCACAAACCTTTTTTAAAAAAAAAATATTGCAAAAGGAATCCTAACTTCCCAATCACTGCCAATGAATCGTTTTGTTTGCACACCTGTATGAAACTGTCTCCCATCCACGATGTAGCAATTACGCGCAATTCCATTTTCAAATTGCCTAGTAATTTCGCGTCCATGAGCGTTCCCCGAAGCAACGCTATTTCCAAGTGGGCGAGATTATACGATAATGATTTTTATTGAGGAAAATCACAAACATTAACGCAGGGTGCAACGATTTAATGACATTGGCATCGTTATCGTTTCACAGAAGGATAATTGAGCTACTGCGAAGAATCTCATCGAAAAACCCCAGAAACTGTACAAAGCCATGGATGCTGAAAACGGGTAAACGATAAACACTTACATGTTTTTTTCCTGTAGCGATCTGTCCACCGTCGGACCCGAAGTAACCATACTTCTAGTTCTGGTGGCCAATGGAAACATTTCTACGAGTAGAAGAAAAAAAATACATAGCTGTCAGAATTTGCCAACTACACTTTGGTGACAAAACATCCATGATCCAATGGCAGGATGCATTGGTCATAAAATCAGCGGTGCTGAAAGAATGTTATGATCGAGCGACTAATCTGCATAATTTCTTCTAAGAACATCGAGGCGAAGATAAATTAAGGTGGAGGCCAAAATAAGGAAAGATTAAGATCATTAGGTTACTGAAAAAAAAACTTCTGGAGGAGAGTTCCCGTATTAAATCAGATTAAATAATCGTTGGTGGTCTCGACCGTGATGGTGATTTGTAGGAACCGAGTTTATCTGGGAAAAATCAAATTTTTTTAAATTAAAGTCGTTGAATTTTTCGAGAAAGCTCAAGGTGTTCACTCTAAAAAAATAAAAGGAGGACTTGAATGCTTTAAATGGGTGTAGAGATTTGCACCGCAGCTCATGAGCTGACAAAATTAACAGGAGGAGGTGTACTCCCTTTGGGAGGGTGTACAGAAAAACAGCTGATATTTACTACAATTAAATGGTGTGATGACATTTTATTCCTGGCCTTAAAAACAGCAATTACTGACATGTCGTATTCAGTGAAAATTAAGACAGACCTCAATATTACTTGGATTTCAAATTTCAATTCAATACCTAAATTCCCCATAAAAATAACCGCTTTTGTTTAAATTTCGTAAAATTTTGTTCTTTTTCGAAAACTATCCATTTTTTTATTTATTTGATGAAAAACGTACCGAATCTTCAGAAATATTTTGTAAAATTGCGCCTTTAAATTTTTTTGGAATGTTTCATGGTGGGATATTCAAAAAAGTCCTGAATTTGTGAGCCTCGCAGTCACAACAATTGACCAAATAAAACCGACTGAAATTAGATGAAAAGAAATTAATCGTTTTTGCAACGGTTAAACGGTGAATTCCAGGAGAAGGGAGGGGGTGGTGGTGGAATTAACATTGCTACTCGAAATGATAACATCATGTTTAGTAATTTTTTAAATTCCTGAACTGTTATTAGTGCAAAGCACCACGAATTCCTAGCTGTGCAACCGTCCTACCTAGGATTTTTTTTCTTTTTTTTTAAATTAAAATGGCTGGCCTAGATACCACTTTATCTCGACTGAAAATGGCAAGAGCAATCCTAACAGTTTCGTGCAAAACAATTCACCTCGATGATAATTTTGTTACGCCATAATCATTAGCATCAAGAATATCGAGCTGTAGATGCTGGGAAACACTTAGTGGCAATTTCAAGATGTCATTAGTGACAGACCCGCGCCTTCCGCAACTTCGAAAATTAACTGTGACAAATCTGCAATTTGAAAATTTTTCGGAAAGCATCGTTCAATTAGGTGATTTCACAACCGGTTTCTTTTTTTTAATTTGTAAAATTATTACATTGGTATAATGACCAGGTTGTTAAATATAGTGCGCACAGACATCTTGCGAAACATCCACACTGTGAAATTCGCATTTCCAAATTTGACAACTAAATCAAGAAGCATTTCAAAACGCATTTCTTGCCACAGAAACATGTTTCGCAATAAATAATGTACATGTACTCGATGCATCATGGTGTAAATGGTATGTATTATCTTCGTAACAATGCTCTGGACACAAACGCGAGTTTTGTGAAGAACAAAAGTCGTTTCTTCAACGATAATTATTTTCACGTCAAAACAAAATTCTACAGAAAAAAAAAACCACCCTTCGAGAGATGCATTTACAAATTTAATAATACTGTAATTTGTTTTCGATGTAGGATTAGAAGAAAGTGAAGGTTTTGAGAGGGACCACACAAAAACTTATCTTGAAAATCTAAGTGAAAATGCTGCTATAATTCACAACAAGAATGCGTGTCTTGACACGGAAATAAATTTAACACAATTTACTGCCATTAAGCTCTTAGTGCAATCTGTATACTTTTTAAGACTATCAATATAATGTATGACGTGTAGAAGGTAATATCTTTAGTAAAAGCATATCAACTTTTGATGGTTTATTTCCCAAAGTTTTCTACAAAATTACAAGCATTTTTAAATACACATAAGAAGAAAAGTGAGTTCCACCAACGCAACAAAATTCTCCGTAAGTAAAGTTTCAAAAAACTGGAAGGGCATTGATTTGTATAGTAAAAGTGTAAATATTTTCTGAAGCATCGCATCGGTGATTGTCTTAATTTTTTGTTTATAGTGCGGCGTATTTCGCGTGAAGGATCCCATAATTCCTCAGAGAACAAGATCCAGTATATAATTAAAGTCTAGACTGCGTGTAAACATACAACTGTTAAGTTTGAATGACGTACGTTTGTCGGGTGAAAGTGGGGTCACGTGGAATTTCAGTTATTTACAGAAAGTTGCCAAACTAAATCGCATATTTAATTCGATCGTTGGTTGCGAGTCAGAACATGGGTGGTGCCCTCGTTTATCGAGTGGGGGTACACCTATAGCACGCGCTTATTTGGGCATCGAAACATCCATGCAGGACCAGGATTGCATGAATTAAAACTGGTTTGAAAAATAGTAAAAGATAAGAGCAATGAAAATAAAACCAAAATAAACGAATGCGGTCCGATATTAGACTGATAGGAAACGAAACTTAAAAAAGTGCTATAATCAAATAAGAAAGAGCGGCGGAAGTCGGGTCATAACGAGGTCAGATAACGAGCAAATACGTTACAACGATGTAGTAAATCTGCAATAATACGCGCGATTACGAAAAATCAGAATGAAGAGGATGAAATAAAATAGATGACATTCAGGGCTCCCCTAGAAATTTCGTATTAAACTTTCCTGACTTTTCCAGGATTTTAAACAAATTTCCCAGACCTTGCAACGACAAAATTAACATACAAGTACATGCACTGTATGAGTGTATGTGAATGTTATCCACGATTTTGCAAATCGAGTTTTTCAAAAATACGCTTGAAATGTTTTCGAAGATTTTCCATATTTATATTCGGGAAATGTCGAAATTAATGCAAATTTTTACTCGGAAAAGATGCTAAATTTTTAAAATGTGTACTCTGAAAAGGTTGCGAATTTTGCCAATTTGTCCTCAGAATCTGTTCACTAATCTACACTCGAAAATTATTGAAAATTTTGCAAATTTGTGCTCCGAAAACGTGGAAAATTTCGCAAGCTTGTCTTCGAAAACTGAAAATTTGCAAGTCTGTACTAGGAAACTGTTGAAAATTTAGCAAATTTGTCCTCAGAAATTGTTGAAAATTTTGCAAATTTGTACTGAATTTTTTAAAAAAGGTTTTCAAATGGGCTCCGATAACCACGCAGAAGTACCGGTATTAATTTTGGATAGTGTCAACATTAATACGTTGAATTTTCCTGATTATTTCAAAATAATTCATTCTTCCCTGAGTTCTCCAGGTCAGGCGAATTAAACCCTATTTTAAAACATAGAGAAAATTATTTTCGATAAGGTCAATTTTTAGCGAGTTTTTTTACATTCATCGCCTAGTTCGATCAAAATAGTTGCTGACTGTAGGGTACTGAGTTGAATTGAATTGAAATAGCTGGAAACATCGTGATCGGATTAAGCGGCTTTCATTGTATGTTCATTTTTCAAATAAAGTTCTAAGAATTACCAACGGCGAGCAATCAAGTGTACCTTATAAACACACGTGTTTATCTTTAAAATGGGATTACTGGGATACTAAACTAAATCTTCAATATCCGCTAGTTTTCAGGATATTAACTGTTTTTTTAGCCATGTTTGTAATGAGCGAATACCTTCGGGCCAATATTAACGTTGTAAAACAGAACGCGCAAGCCGATAATTAATGAAGGAAGTAATAAAGAATTCTTGGAAAGATAACAGATATAACAAGTTTTATAATAATAATGCAGATAATATTAAATTATTAATGGGGATAATCAGGGGGATTAAAAATCAGGATCGAGCCCAAGATTAACGTTTTCTGGAATGAATGGAAAAAGGTTACCGGTATAATCTGTATCTATAAAAGGCAAAACGCCTCCATCTTGGTGTTTACGACTGGCTATAGGAGTCAGCGGGCCATTCCAA
>JAQGAO010000794.1:0-29350 GCA_034697705.1 Ommatoiulus sabulosus | reverse complement strand
GGTGGACATCTCAACGTTGCGCCAATGTTGGCAGCCAACCATTGCCCAATGGTTGCAATGTTGGCAAGCCAACACTGTCCCAACATTGGACCAACATTGCAGTGTTACCTGGGTTCAGTCCATTGCATTTGACAACATTTTTGAAATGACTGATCAAAACTGACTGCCAAAGTGTGATGCGTAGAGCATCTGTCTGAACACCCCTGTTTCCGGGTATCTTTATTACATTCTACAGACATGGTCACATGTGCGTTTTGTCATGGATAGACTTTCTACAGAATTTTGATACAGTCTATTTTGGAAACCATGTTCAGAACCCATATAATTAAGCACTACTGTACGTGCACGCATCTAAACTGTAAACACATGACTATTTTGGAAACCATTTTGTAAACTGTAAACATATGACAGCGTTATTGGAGCGGGTGTGGGCTTAGAAGTTACCAGTTCATTGCCTATATCAGCTTGATCGGAATTACCATGATCCTAATTTTCGTCGATTGAACAACACGGCAGCAAAATCAAACCCGTCAACTCTAATTCCCTTCGCCGAGCACCTCAACCTTATTAATCCATATTTCCTTGCATGCAGTGGAATTACCCAAGCACGTGGCCTAATTCAACTTGAGTTGCCAACAAATTGGAAGCCTATTTAGGCAGAGTTTTTTGCGCAATTAGACATTTCTACCACTTTGAGAGCGAAACAGAATAATGCGACGTATTGATTAGTTCGTTTCCTCGCCAAGACGCATGCACGCATTTTTAAAGAAGCGCCGTATCTCAGCCTCGAACCACGCCGCCATCTTGGATCCATCTAGACGTCAATAAAAGCAAACTTGGCAATTAGTTTAGCGCGACGCGAAGGGGGTAAGAATAATGCCGAAACGCCTAATTTAATAACCATTCAAATCTAGGTAACATTAATTAGGTTACGTCCAGTGTGACTGAACAAAAAGCACGAGACGCCGCGCCTCCAAAGTTGACGGCAATTCCCAGAGCCGAGCGACGGTAAAGCCAGTCAACTGAGCCCCCGTCTTGTCAGAATTTTGCTCAACCTGACAATTCCGAGTCCTGGATTTTGCGGCCAATCAGGGTTGCGCAAACAAGGCCGGCGCGGGGATTTATTTCCCCCTAGAATGTATACACCCTGATTAAGTTAGACGAAATAATAGAATTAATAGGAGCGGTTATACCTGATTTCCATTCGGCAAGCATGGAGTCATAAACAATTTAGGAGTATCTTTAAGCCAATTACAGCCAGTCATTGGCAGGTCCATGAAGAGAAAGCAAAGCTGGGCTTTGTTTAAGTGCAAATGTAATTCGGGCTGAGGAAAATCCATACAAATTCCACGACTTGTACACGGTTAAAGTTGCCATGAACCAACTGCATGGGTTGATATAACTAGGGAGGAATTGATATAGCGATCTTTAAGAACTTGCTTTTTGGACAGTCCTTTCAAAAATCGTGCCAGATGCATTGTTTCTGGTAGTTTCCGACAATTTAATCAAAACGGGCATACAGTATGTACTGAATGTTTGGAAAACATCGCACCTTAAATTCAGACTTAGCCTATAAGCAGACAAAATCGATTTGTTTTACAACACTACATGAAAAATTGTGCAGTGTCTCTCAGTTGAGTGAAACATTTTGATTTTGTCTACAAGTGTTGCATGGTTTGAATTTAAAATACAGCATGTTTACAGTGTATGAGCTAAAAGTTGAATATTCTAGTCGCTTGTTCGAAGCATTGCCCGTCCATCTTTCATTTTCTAAATCAGTGGTTCTCGGTCTATTTCGTCTAAAGGCCATTTTAAACCCTTCTTTGAATTATAGTAAATATTATAGTAATAAATAGTGAGATTCATTGTGGAAATACATCGAATTAACGTCGCTTCTGGAACACTCCACTCTACACATGTGAGACAATGCAGATGAAACACACTACCAAGGTTTTGGTATGATAATTTTGTGAGAACGTTTGAAACGGTATCGTGTATTCAGGACCACAAAGTGAGAAACACTGCAGTTCTCGATCGACTCTTAGACCAATACGATTCAAGTATATTATACATATAATACTAGTAAAAAAGTGTTTCTACAAGACTAAAATCACAATCAAATGGATATTTCGAACATTTTCAGTCAATTTACTGTAAACGTTTAACGGCTTAATTCTTAAATTATTATCCACCAAATAAATAATGGCGCCAGAAGCTTGGAGTAATGAAATATTCAATTTATTTTTCGAAATTTTCCATCCATTTCTCATGCAATCTTTCAAATCTGAATGATTTGAAAGATTTGAAATGATTGAACGTTTCATAATTTTAAAAAAAAATGATTTGAAATGATTTGAACGTTTCATAATTTGAAAAAAAAAAGAAAGAAATATTCATGTTGAAGTTCATGTTAATGCTTGTCCGTAAGTAGAAAATAGTGTCCCAAATTTATTATAAAACTACGCTGATAAACGATAATTAATCTTGGGGCATATCTTCACAATTATTGGCAATTTTTCGTTTTGTATTTTTACCAATAATAACTGAAATACTATACTGGTACAAACAAATTGCTAACAAACATATACCATTGCTTAAAATACACCGGATGTGCTCCACCCCCAGTTAATCAAGCACCAACTATCAATCAGCTGTTTGTTTAATCTGAACAATTCTTATTTACTTCAATTCCGGATGTTTTTGCAAACATGTTTTTATACCATTTCGTATTTATTCTCAACAATTCATATTTACTTCTAATCTAAATGTTTTTGCAATCCTATTTTTGAATCATTTCTCAACTTCTTTTAGTTCCTAAACGGTGTTATCAGAGTGTGATGTGCTATACAAAAAATTAATAAGACCCCAACCAACAATCAGCTGTTTATTTAATCTCAACTATTCATGTTTACTTCAAATCTAAATGTTTTTGAAATCATATTTATTAATCACTTCTCAACTTTTAGTTCCTATAAACGGTGTCATCGAAGCGTGATGTGGTATACCACAAATTACTAAGACACCAACCAACAATCAGCTGTTTATTCAATCTCCACAAGTCGTATTTACTTCAAATCTAAATTGTTTTCGCAATCGTGTTTTTGAATCATTTCTCAACTTTTAGTTTCTTTTTTTGGTATTATAACGTTTTGACTTTAATAACACGTCATTTTTTCCTCTAAACCTGCTGAAAACCTCCCACGGGGGCGACGTGGGCGTGCACGCACCCTGTATATAAAGGAATCCTTAGAACCCCCCCTTCCGGGGGTGAGGGGGGGGGGGGGGGAACAGTAGAAGAAAACCCGATGCGGAGTATACACGAGATGCAAATCCAGTCAAAACATCCATTAAAAAACGCTATTTACCGAGCAAAATGAAATCCGAGAAATAATATTGAATCTAGATTTCTTTTAAAAGCATAATGCACTGACTTCGAAAAAGCTGTAGAAGAAAAGAGGAGAAAAAAAATTGGAAAAAAAAAAAAAAAAAAAAAAAAAGCATGAGCCTTAAGCCCACATATATTGGAGCAAAAAGGAAGCCTCTCCTTCTTCCAATTCTTTTGTACGTCTTCCGCGTCGATCTGTCCACTGTTGCCATGGCAACGGCGAGATGAGCGGTCAATGGACAGGCCTGCATTTCATTGGTCCGTTGCCATAGAAATGGCGCTGAAATGCGTTCAATAATTCCAGCTCCGCTCGGCTCATTTCATGGGCCTTTGCTCTTTCATTGGTTGTTTGGGTCTGCCCTGAACTCGACGGCTCTTCGGGCGTGTTCCGCAGATGCATTACTCGGCAAACACATTAGAGCGCCGTTGCCAGGGCAACTTTGAACTCCCCTGACTCCTCCAAAGAAACTCTTTTATTGAACCAAAATATGAGGGAAAAAAAGCGTTTCGGAGACCCTTTTTTTTACCCTCGCATCCCCAAAAACCCTTCGTACGTAATAATGCAGATGCGCAAAAATTTATATTGCTACCACCGCAGCCGAAATCCTTTTCGCATTAAAATGCTAATAAAGATTCCGGGACATGACCCTGTCCTTTTCAACCCCCCCCCCCCGCCCCCCCTTTCCTCCTCCACGGAAAAACGTATATATCCAGATCGAAAGATTTTAATCTTTTTAAAGGCGAGGATAGCTTTTCGGGGCTAAAATGTTGATCCGAAAATTAAAGAGGTGCGTAGCCTTCCATACCTGTGATGTTGATTTTTTTTCCATGACTTGATTTTTTAATGGCGCTGAACTTTAACACCTATACATGTAGATTTTCATCTTTTAAATTAGAAGAACGCATATCGGTGCTAAAATACTGAAGCGAAAATTAAGGTGCTTAACTTTCCATACTTGTGATATGGAACGCCATACCTTGATTATAAAGATAATATGCAAATAAAGGTTCCGGGACATGACCGGCTTGTCCTCTTCCTCCATGGAAAACGAACATATCCAGATCGAAAGATTTTAATCTTTTTTAAAGACGAGGATAGCTTTTCGGGGCTAAAATGTTGATCCGAAATTTAAAGAGGTGCGTAGCCTTCCATACCTGTGATGTTGATTTTTTTTCATAACTTGATTATTTAATGGCGCCGTAGTTCAACACCAATACATGTAGATTTTCGTATTTTTAAATGGCGAAGGCACAGCCATTTCGATGCTAAAATGCCGAGCCGAAAATTAAGGAAGTCGTAGCCTTCCATACTTGTGACATGGAGCGTCATATCTTTATTATAAAATATAGCTGCACCTTGATTTTCATTTTTAAAAGGAGAAGAACGCATATCGGTGCTAAAATGCTGAAGTGAAAATTAAGGTGCTTATAGTCTTCCATACTTGTGATATGGAACGCCATATCTTGATTTAAAAATGGACATAAAACTTCAACACTTAGATTTTCATATTTTAAAGGCGAAGAAAGCACTTCTGTGCTTAAATGCTGGACCGAAAATTAAGGAAGTCTTAGCCTTTCATACCTGTAATGTGGGACGCCATTCCTTAATTTGTACACGTGTAAATGAAACTGAACTTCAACATCAAGATTTAAATCTTTTAAAGGAGAAGAAAGCATTTCGGTGTTAAAATTCGGAGCCGAAAATTAAGGTGCTTATCCTTCCATATACATGTACATGCAGTATGTACAAGTAATATGGAACGCCACTAAGATATTTTCCACAAATGTATTTGTTCATGGAAATACGAGAAAACTGGTTATTTACAACGTTTAAGGCATTGGGTAATTTTGCAGATACGACTTGAAATATTTTTTATTAAACAAATTCGTTATCAGGAAAACATTAGCAAAAAATGGGCTTTTTGCCAATTAGGAAATTTGGAAAAAGTCCTTTTTGCAAATTGAGAAATTTGGAAAAAGTCCTTTTTGCAAATTGAGAAATTTGGAAAAAGGCCTTTTTGCAAATTGGGAAATTTGGAAAAAGTTTTTTTTGCAAATTGGGAAATTTGGAAAAAGGTTTTTTTGCAAATTATGAAATTAGGAAAAAGTCCTTTTTGCAAGTTTAACATTTCCAAAGTTAACAGATAACGTAAATGGCACAATTCACGCATACGTGACACGTGGTCTAAAGCTATCAAAAGATGCAGGCATTGAAATAATAAAACAGCTTTTTACTGTAAATTGACATCTGAATTCCAAAGAAATCATGTTATAAGACATATCTGAAAACAAAATCTTATACATGTTATATACGATTTTATGCATTTTCATTTATTTTAATCAGATTTTTTCTGCATGCAGGAAATGCTGCGTGACATGATATCGATCTTGGATTACTCCTAAACTTGTTCCCGGTGTCAAGAATTGTTTATTGAGCAGCACAAGACATAGCCTACTTTTAAATGCACAAAATTGATACTTCTAGGAAAAGTTAACGCTCGGTGTATTCGGAAACGCGTTAGATAATATGCAATATTTCCAGGAGATTATTTCGGCAATAATATATCGCGGAAATTTTTTTTTCCAAGGATTGAATCCTTCGAAGATCGTAATGCACTCATTAAAGTCATTTCGGTTACATTCCTCGTGATCGGGGGGATTAGTCGAAAATTCATAAAAAGGTTCAACTTCAAATATTGTCCCTTTTAATTACCCATAAATATTTAACTGGCTCCCAAGGTGGGTATGCTCTCAGAATCTCGATATTCATTTACTGCCTCCGATAGATCACATTTTATTTACGCTCGGGTTAATTAAGAGATATTTTTCATGAAGTCGCTTATGAATTCTATTTGCATAACAGGCTGCACGCGCACACACGAAGCATAAATTAATTATTCTAAATCCGTCTCCTAAACCGTGATGCCGAAGTTAAGAAAAGTTGAGCTCCGTGTATCCGATGTTTAAATAATATATTACGACTTAGTCCATAATGAGCTTGACATTTTGTCAAACAGGCAGAAGCTTTCTGCCACGGCAAACAAAACCCAAACTATATAGATGCAGGCCTTACGGGAAAACCCCGTTGTTTGGCAAACAGCTATTCAGAAGAGAATTACCAGAAGTTTCTCTTCCTGCTTGTATATGGCAACTTTCTGGAGCAATTAGAGACCTCGTTAATCTGCCAAATTCCTTCCCTATAGCCCAAAACGTATGCATGACTTTAAGAAAATACAGAAACATGCAAACATGCTGATAAAATGTTTGGCATTGCTTTTCTAAATACTCTGTTTTGGAGAAAAAAATTTGTTTGATGACTATACATCGAGACATCTAAATAAGTTCTAAATCGAGATCATTGTAGTCTTTTATAAACAGTTATGATGTAAAAGTATTTTTTCCTATGAAAATTCATGCAGAAAATATATATGTTGTCTTTTGATGCATACATGTACGTCTTTCTCCTACTTAAAGGGGTAATTATGGTGTTTTGGATAATGTCCGATGAAATTTCAAAACAATGTTCGATTAAATCTTCGAAAAAATGTCAGATTAAATCTTCGAAAAAAATGTTCGATTAAATCTTCGAAAAAAATGTTCGATTAAATCTTCGAAAAAAATGTTCGATTAAATCTTCGAAACAAATGTCCGATTAAATCTTCGAAACAAATGTCCGATTAAATCTTCGAAAAAAAAAACTTTCCGATTAAATCCTCGAAAAAAAAATGTCCGATTAAACCTTCGAAAAAAAATTCTGATAACGTAATTAAGAAAAAAATTGGACTGTGATGTTATTCATTCTGTGAGAAGTAATTTAATCGGACATTTTTATGACATCTGATTAAATGTCCACTTAAATTTCCGAAAAAATGCCCGATTAAATCTTCGAGAAAATGCCGATTTTTTTCGGACTTTATACAAAATGTTCGATTTAATGTTCAAAGATATGTTCGACAAAAATGTGCGATTAAATGTAAGAAAGAATACCCGATTAAATGGACGAAAAAAATACTTTATGAAATGTTCGAAAAAAATGGGCCATTAAATTTCCGAAAAATTGGTAATTTTTAATGAATGAAGTCGCCAATTAAAATTCTGATAACGTTATCCAGTACAATTGTGATGATGTCATTCTTAAAATGTTATGTGACGTCATTCATAAGAATTCTGAAGGCGACATCACGTACCTTTTTTAAACCTACAGTAGCTTCAAAGTGATTCTGAATTGCAAAGTATACTTGTATTTTATTGCAGGTGTAAATACAAAGTATACTACATATTCTAGGGTCAATAGTCATTTGCACCTACTGTATATCCAATTTTACTGTTTTGACTTCGAACATCGATATGATTTTCAACTGTCAAGATTTCCATGAAGTAACCCTTTATGCAAATGACCTTTGAAAAACCAAGATCATGTTTTTGGAACGTTTTTAAATATATTATTATAAAGTAATTGCCATGCATCTATTTACAGTCGATCATTAAGTTAAAACGGTCCAAATTATACATGTTTAGCATTGGTTATACCAATCCAATATTGTACTTTTCATATCATAAACTAATGATATTTGCATGTCAAACTTGAACATACAAAAGTAGCCAAACTAAGTTAGTACTGTATATACCTTGCATGTTTTTCTTGAGTTTTGCAAATTTGTTTACAGTTCGTTTGAACATGATATTTCAGGGAAGCCAAACCGAGGGCTGATTCCTTGGATACAGACTTCCTATTTGGCATGGTATTCAACGAAGAGTAATTTAATGTCTTTTGAAATTGTTGAAGCAATGTTTTCGTTTTGAACTTCTGATAAGCGACTTTTTTAAAATAAGAAGATATCGACCGGCATGACGATATTCAAAAACCTTTGCAAAAACCTAGCGACATCCAATGTGATGGAAGACCAATGGGGAATTTCTCTTCGGCTTAAGCTAGACCAATGAACATTTGGGATGCGCCTATGCAAATCCACTCCTAAGAACTACCTTCATGTCAAATATCCTTTGGAGTAAGAATATATTAAAGGGAACGAGGGAACATGCAGAACCCTGATAAAAGATATCTATAAATAAGGTCCTCTGTACACGTTTATGTAAAGAAAACCGAAATTAAATGCATAGGAGGATGGCCTATAGGCTATGGATTCGAGAGATGGAAAACTTTCAAGATTTAATCAGAGGCAACTTTCTTTATAAACTGCAGAACCCGCCTTTGCTCGAGAGCAAAGTCGAGCACGTGACCACGCGGAGTTACTCCAGCCTCCGTTCTTGGGTGCTTCGACAGATGGGCATGCAATTTGTTGGAGATATTGGGCAGTCCAAATATTCCCTGCCAGTGTATGGCTTGCAGAAAAGCTTTGTCTTTTACAGTAATTGCACAATATCTTGTCTTTTACAGTAAATGCACATGTTTTGATTGGTTTCATGGTACGATAAAAAGTAACATTATATCAGGTATGAAGTAGTAGACACCACTGATTGGTACACTGACCTTATGAAAATGTAATATGCAAATTATAATTTAAGTTATTACAGCGTGATAAATACACGACATAGATGTATATGTAACTTCATGTTATACCATTAAAGAAACATTCCAATTAAATTCTGGAAAAAATACTGTTGATATGCAAATTTAAAATTTTGAAACAGTCAACGGCATGCACAACATGACAATAAAACAACAAAATTAGAATATTTTCATAGTACGTAAACAAAACTACTTTGGAAATACATGTACCTCGAAAAACTCACCCACCATTCTATTTCAATTTCGTTGAAATAAAAAAGTTGAAGTACATACAAATAATAGAAATAATACAAAAATAAAATAATAAGAAATAATACCAAAATAAAATAATAAGAAATAAAATTAAATAATACACAAAACAGCATTTTGAGAAATGTAGTTATGCAATTCGAGACAAAATAGCAAATAAATTTTAAAAACAAGTTCTTTAAATCCTTGCAAGTTGCATTGCTGTAAAAGTGCATGCTCATGTGCAATTGTACATGTCCGTAAAAATCAAGTAAATTTCCCATTTTATATGTAAATTTAGAATATATATCCGTACCATGTTAACAAGGTACCCCCGGACCTGGAAAAGTCAGGGATCTTGAAAATGACTGAAAAGGTCAGGTCGAATACAAATTTGCAAAATTTTCCACATTTTCCGAGTACAAATTTGCAAAATTTTCCACGTTTTTCGAGGACAAAATTTCTATATTTCCCACGATTTCAGAGGACAAAATTGCAAATTTTCCACGTTTAAAATTCTATGTTAATTCTCCAAATTGTCATTAGTAATCTTTGCATAATATTTTCCTTTATCGATTTTACAAAATACGTTAATTTTTGACTTTGTCATTGCATGGTCAGGGAAATGTTTTTAAACCTGGAAAAGTCAGGGAAGTTGAAAATGAAATTTCTGGGAGAACCCTGGTTAATGTACAAGGGTCCATATGTGGTCATTGGCTGCAGTATTTAATGATAATTTGAAGCAATAGCCATAATAGGAGATCATAGAATGAAAAGATTAATAAAGGGTAGCACATTTCGTATGCTATTCAGCTATTTATGTCAAAAAAAAGACATTGTTGACCCCAAGGCTGTTTGTTCTGAGCATGGAAACATCCTTAAACATGCAACTATGAAGGTTTTAGGTAACATGGTCACACCAAATGGTTCAACCCTTTGAACAAAACCTCATTTCAGAACGCATAACATTTACCCATATTTCTATACGCCATAGTTTGAGTCGCCCATTCGGAGGTTTTCTTCTGCAAAGGTCGGCCGCCCATTTTCCAGAGGTCGTCCCCAATCTTCATCTTAGCTATAAGAACCCAATCGGCAGTGGGAGGAAAACTCCAGCTTCGAATCCAGCTCCGAGCATGCCTGCTAACCCCATTGTGTGCGCCTGTCAGTTTAAATTCCGTATTGATCTCTAACTAATTCGTCTGCATATTAGATGCGTGCGTTTCCTCGAAAAACTACTATGCATTTCGACCGAATTGTGGCGCTTTTTTTTTGGGCGGCGTTTGTTTCCTGTTGACTAAGCAGGCTCCTGAGCGATCCACGCGCGCAAATGCACTCTGGAGCAAAGAAGGAGATAAAAAAGCTCAAAATCCGAGAAGCTACGTTGTAGGTCTATTGAAAAGGGCTGCGTCCGCCCCATCCAGGCTGCCCAAATTGCACCGAGCCAGAATAGAAAAGGTTGCCCTTCGAAAATGGCTGGGGGTTGACCCCCCTTTCAGCGAAGGACTTAAAAAGGATGGAGTGAAACATGAATAAGGACTTATTATCGCAATAAATAACAAGTTTGAACGGTTTGCCAGACCCTCGCAGTTCAAAATGTCAGGAGAAAACATGCTGTAAATATATCGTGGCTGAAGGTAAGGAATGCGTAAGGAGTCAACTTCCTACGACTTGAAAGGTACGGACAAATGAACCAGGTGAAAATTGAGTTCAAATGATGCTCATGTCCTTGTAGCGTTTTGAGTAGAAATTTTAAACTTTACATTTTTTGTATGTATAGTGTATATGGAATAAGTACAATCAGAATACATTAACTGTATAGGAGACTCGTATGCCTGGATGTCGCATGTGACCGGAAATGTGCGACGCATGTGACCGGAAAGGTGAAATGCATATTCCCTCATTTTAAACATACATGTATTCTCAAATTCAATCCAAGAAATATACGCCGTTTGGGCAAATGTATTTTGAAATTTATTCTGACAGTAGGGAACTGAGTTGTATTGAATGTACAGTATAAAGTCGGGTACACATACCCCAAAATTTCAACGAGAACTAGTTTCTATAAAAAAAAAATTAATACAAACTAGATTTGCAAAACCTGAGTGTACATACTGCAACAAACCATATTGACAAGACTTCGCAGACGACAGAGGCTACAGACTTCAAAACACGATAAATACGATGTGCTGTCGTCTGCAGTATCATCGATATCGTGCAGACGAACCGTTGATAGCAGCGCCACCGCCAAAAAGTTTGTCTATTACCCTTTCATCTCACCGAAACTCCACGGGAACGCCAAACTTAGTTTGCAAATTTGATTTTCTAGTTTTTAGCTTGGCAAAAACAGTTTGCTACGCAGTTTTTTGTTGTTGCCACAAACCAGAAAAGTTTCAAGTTTGTTTGGAGATTTTAGTTTTGGTTTGGTGGTATTGTGTACCCGACTTTACATGTTGTTTTAATCCACACATACTTGTACATGTATTTTGATATGTACGAGGGGTGTTTATTAAGTATCCGCAATCATTAAAAAAACGACTGTATGACTATATAATGAAATTTAGTGTAGAAATACATTTAAACGTCATCATTAAAAAAAATCCATTTTGGGGGATGCATTTTTACCATCGTTCTGATCGGCTGGCGTTCAAGGCAAAGCTTCCAAATCAGCATTTCTGACAGTCACTGGCCGTCCACTTCTCTGAGCATTTTTCAATGTTGCCTGTCCATTTATGAACTCTTCAACCCACTCATATAGACCGAACGTTTGGCCATTACTCGGACCTTAAATATTTGACATATTTCTGCTCCTGAAATGCCTTTAAAAGTTAAAAATCGAACAATAGAGCACTGCTGAGCCATTATATCTCCTCGGAGTCTATTTTTGCTGTTAGATTTTTAGCACGTGCAATTTTTGAAACATATCTTTTAATGTTGAAATATGATCAAGATTGATGGAAGGATTTTTCCAACAAATTTCTTAAAATTCCATACAGCCATTTCTAAAAAAAAAAATGATTGTGGAAACGTAATGAACACCCCTGGCATGATTCTGTAATATCCATTTAATAACAATGGTGTATAATGATAGATTTACGTAATAAGTAAAATTGTGCTCAATTCGCAAACTTTTTTTCTAAATCAATGTACATGTTTGGTAATGGCATTTTTTATAAATTCCCTGCAGAGCTTCTGAAAAATGTCAGTTGACCGAAAAGTCGAATTTTAGTATTGAAAAGTCCATCTCGCATTTATCCTTGACCGCCATCAAAAAGTAAGAATCAATTCTTGATTTTAAACACCTATATAATGACTGGATTTACATTAAGTTATCTAAATTCCAAGACTAGATCCCTTAAAATTAATTCTCTCCATCTTCAAGTGGTTAGAATCTATCATTATACACAATTTCTTGTAAAACGAGTATCCTCCTGATGAAGACTCACTGAGTCGAAACGTTGAGCCATAATAAAAAAAAATATCTGGTTGAGGGAAATTCAAGACTCGAGAATCAAATTAGATCCCTTGAAGTACGTTATACGTTAAAACGAACTTTAGATCGTATAAAAAAGGTACGTTATAACGGGAATTCCCCGATAAAAGTTAACACGTCCATGCCATGCACGTTCCACTTCCAGCATAATAACGCACCACCACCAAAAGTGCTCTTCGTGTCAAAACTCCGTTTAATTCCAGGAACTCTCGAATTTTACTACCTTCTCCACGGTAATAAAGTCATTCCAGGTCTACAATTTTCCTAGAAAAGTAGCTCAAATATAGAAACCGCATTACCACACTCAATTTCCCAGCCGAAACGGCGCTTGGCCCAACAGCCCACGACCATTGAGGTCTCAAACCCTGGTGTCTGGCTCTCTCTCCTTTTGGTACAATTTTTATCGACAATGACCAAGCAGTTTGCGAGGGGTCTCCTAATTGTGCCCGGGCCCCATAATGACACCCTGGTTCTCTATACAAAAATGCAGAAAAAAAATATGGGTGGCAAAAAAAAAGCTATAGTAATTGTATGGAGGGCATAAAATATAGTCATGCGAGCAAATATACGGCAGGGGGATTTTCGACCGAGGGGTGGGTTGAAAATCCAGCTTAATGAAAGGGTAAAAAATCGAACCCCTGGTAACGATTCAATATAAAAAATGAATTGAAAAAGGGTGGGATGAGAGGGTTATTCAGAAATTTTGGGTCGGAAAAAGGTGGGGTTCGACAAGGAGGGTAATAAAAAAGGGTTTCTTGAATCAATGGCCCTCGGATCTAATTGGATCGGGCTACGTTAACATCCCATGGTGGACTGCAGGTACCGCCGCATGGGGCGCGGGGGTCCTCTCGGGTTGACCCCACGCATGGAAACAGACTAGGGTGACGTGTAAAAAAAAGAATGGAGTGTGTTTTTTAGACTGCGTTTGCATGACAAGTACGAACCCTTTTGGGAATTTCAATTGTTTGTCTGCTCCAAGAAGAAACATGGAAAATGCACAGTATACGTGTCAGTGTGTGAAAAATCTCGGTTGAAAAATCGGTGTCAAACATTCTGGTTTGATGTGTTTGGTTTGTTTGATTTAGGCAAGTGTATCCATGAAATGTTTAGGTACCTAAGATATGTTCAAGGACAGGAGTGTTTTGCAATGTTTACAGCATTTATTGGTCTGATAAAACTTATCAATCCATTTAAAAACATGACTAATAATCGCTGGGCTTATGATGAAAAAACGAAAGTCACAGTGATGCTGGCACTAACGTAACTATGCATAAGATCCATTAAGCTATGTTCGCACGGACACCTAAATTGTGACATAACTAAGAGAGTCTCTTAACTGTTAGGTGACTCTCAAGTTTTCTCTCCTAGGGAAGTGGTCTTTTTGTTAGGAGAGCTGTGTTTGCATGTCCACTTATGTGACTCTCTCACACTTTTTTTCATATTTAGGTGACACTTAGGTGTCCGTGCGAACATAGCTTTAGATTGAATGTGTCATACATGTATCACTGTTTGTATAAGTATCATTATTATTACGTCATTAGTTTGTGACCTAAACCTTCACCGGATGATAAACTAATGGAGGCATGTTAACAATGGTGCTGCCACCTATACGAAGCGAGCTTGCATTTGCATCTGAATGTTTAGCATAAGTTCTTCTCAGTTATTTTGTGTTATTGCATTTTGCAAAATATGGGAAAGTATACGAAAATATAAATATCTACACCTACTTGATAATATACATGTACATGTACATCTAGTGTATATTTACACATTTATCTGTGTATTTTTAACTGCATATCATTTCCTGCATAAAAATGTAAATGCAGGGATATTTTTTTTCTTGCTGAAATTTGTATCTAAATGTATCTCTTGGACATTTTGAAATCATAACATATACTTGTATGAGGTATCAGGTGCACTGTAACGTCAACTTGTAATAGTTAATGATATCATCCATGATCACTTTATGGTTTATCATTAAAATATTTCTTCATAGAAGTATTATACAAAGAACACTAAAAGAAATTATACAAATATTATTAGGTTACTATTTAGCATTTCTAAATCATATAAAAATAATACATGTATTTAAAAAAAATCTTGACGCTGTATGTGGACAACTTGAGAAACACAAAACGAGTTGCACGAGAAGTATATAGTGAATTTCTTGATTTTTCAGAGAAGATTTTTAAAGCTACTGCGTTTTTTACCTTTTAACAAAAGCTTAATTTTTTGTCTTCCATAAGGAAAAAAATCTCAGTTAATACAAACTCAGCATTCGCAGTTGAACCTCCCTCATCTTGGGCAACTAATGAGGTGAAACCAGAGACAAAGGCAGCCTAAAATGTATTGAACTGAAGATCAAATTGAATTTTTTGGACGAAATGCAAAAGCATTAAAGTGAAGCATGCAAACTAAAAGCATGATTCTGCTTTAATTTACTATTAATGAGCAAAGAATAAAACGATAAAAATATGATTAAAATAATCTTAATTATTATGCGTGATTTTGATACATCGAAGCAGTATATAGTAAAAAGAATATGTTGTAACAGTAATCTTGTAAACCAGACAAATAAGCAAATTCTTTAAAAAAATAAACAAGTTTTGTCACGCACGTTATTTTCATGTAAGCTTACATGTATTTTGAAGACATCGCACCCTTCTTCAAAAGTGACACAACTCAAAAAAAAAATTATGTTAAGATAAAGCAAGTTTTTAATGCATTGTATAAGCCCCGGTGAAATACTGTCATTTAGCCGAAATTATGGTGTCTCAGATATCGCTTTTTTTCCCTCCCGGATATTGAGATCATTTCGCTGGACACAATACCATCTTTAACCGTAAATTAAACACATTTTAGTGTGGATTCTGAAGCGGAGCCCCCGCTTTAAGCATATTTTTTATGGAATGTAAACAAAATGTTTGACATACGGAACATACTGTATTTCAAATTTATGTATTTTAGACGTTCTAAATCTTGTAACTTTCAAAACATTAGCTGGACTCCGGAAATATCGTAGATGCATGTACATGTATAGATGGAAAACGTAAATATAGAATA
This sequence comes from Ommatoiulus sabulosus, assembly GCA_034697705.1. Lineage (NCBI taxonomy): Eukaryota > Metazoa > Arthropoda > Diplopoda > Julida > Julidae > Ommatoiulus > Ommatoiulus sabulosus. Next base: position 13,654 of record JAQGAO010000794.1, on the reverse strand, counting down.
AAGTTCCGACTGGCGGCGCATGCGCACTAAGCATTCTTGTTCTTCACGATCTGATAAATACTGTAGATACCTTTATCTGTTAATTACCGGTATACATAATTTAATATAAAAGTTATATGTTATATCTTACATGCAATATGATATAAAACTTATTTTACATTTATTAACATTTAACATGCAATTCACTGTAGTAGGCCTATAGGTAATTTACATGTAAAAACATGTTTTACATGTAAAACTTGGTACATGGTACGCTACATGTAAAATGCATGTATATACATGTGCATGGAACAAATGTTTTAAGTACCATATTACATGTAAGATATAACATGTATTTTTATGTTAGCCGTACTCAGAATATGCCGTAGCTTGACGTATGGAAAATGTAAATTCCGTATGGTGGCACATGCGCATTAAGCATTTCTTGCTCTAAAGCTATTTAATAAATACTGTTTATACATATGTTGATTGGGCCTACATGTATAATTGTATGATATACAATGTTACATTATGATATGGTATGCAAAACATGTATATACATCTTTTTCGCATGTATAGTGTAGATCAGTAGATGTATAGCAAACATGTTTTTTACATGTAGCATATACATTTGTTTTACATAGTATATGCATGATGAATATCTATACATGCTACATGTAAAATGGATTTATATACACGTGTTAACATATATGTTTATTATGTAGGCCTATTTATTAGATATAGTGTAGAGAAACGAAATGTTTAGTGCGCATGCACGCGCCCTCAGACGGAACTTTTTCTACAATTATACATTTACGTTTTCCATCTACGTGCATCTACGGCATTTCCTGAGTCCGGCTAATGTATCACGCGTATGTAATACATGTATACATGTACATGTATTCATCATGTGCAAAAATTCGCTTGTAAATGTTTTACATACTTATTACATATCATTTTTATGTATAAGGAAAAATTGTCTGGAACTACATTTGTATATTAGTATGTTTCATTTAACATGATCGAGTGTGCAATATTCTTCTTATGTTCAATCGTTATCAAAACATGAACAGTGAAATGTATACCCTTAACTTCATCATAGAAAGATTCTTCAACGGACCTTATTAATTTGCATATAGTTTAATCACATGCATATATGTATATACAAAATTATTTATGATGCTTTATGTTTGATGTCATGCATCTTGGCCATTCATAGCTTGGGGAATTTCTCTAATTAAGCTATACAAGCAGACAGGACAAACAAAGTGTGAAGATATTTTCAGAATAAAGCAATTATTAAAAGGCAATATATCAAAATGCATGGAACTCTATTCGATTCCATTTTTGGTTTCTTGCAAAGCTGAAAAGAAAATCAAGAATTTCAAACATTGCTTGAAATCCATGTTCCTTTTAACTCTGTGCCGAAAAAGGAATTCGGGGAGAATTTTATAAACAAGTTGAGCGTTTCGGAAATTTGGAATAGCATTCTTTATTTTCTGGATCTTTTCAGGCATGCTCATGATTAATTGAATTTGACGCAAGTTTGCAAAGCTTTAGCTCAGGAAATCCATTGATTTCCAGGCGTAAATTCAGCGGGGGAAATAAATCCGGAAGTTATAATCCTTCTTTAAAACGATAATGTGTATAGATTTTTTTCACCATTACGGGTCTACGGGTTATACAGCTATCTATTCGACACGCGTTTTTATACAACTCCCATTTGCGAAAACAACGTTTTCACGAACTCTTACATTGCTCCAGAGAAGTACCTAGATCTAATGTGAATTTTCGCTCCGAGTTACGAACTAAAATTACACATGTTCTCTCTCTTTTTACGAACGCGTTTTCCTGCAATGCACCGTTTCGTTTTCCTTCGTTGGACGGGGAATTCCCCCAGATGGGTTGAATTACGGATTTTCTAAGTTCAATTGGTAAAAGGGGCTTTTTGAGGCCTCTAAAACATTGGTTTTGTAAATCACCATATTGCATGGTGAATGCAAATACTGTAGCATTTTTTTCGCTTTTTCTACATGCATGCCATTCCCATTTAGGAGCATTCTATTTTACGAAGATTTTACAAGATATTTTTTAATCTCAACCATAATGGTTATGGCAAATTGCATTCTTACTTTTTTCAATGCAGTTCCCATTTAGAATCATTCTATTTTACAAACTTTTCTTGGACCTTTACAAGATTTTGTTTCAAAACCTATATACAGATGAAAGCAAATAGCATTTTTTCGCTCTATGGATGTAATTCCCATTTACGAACATACTATTTCACGAACCTTTCTTGGGTCCCTATATATAATTTTTTTTTTGAATCTCAAACTATAAAGGTCAATGCAAATACATACTGTATAGACTGAAATAGCATTTTTACGCTTCTTAAATGCATGCTATTCCCATGGCATTTAGGAAGTTTCTATTTTACGAACATTTCTTGGGGCCCTACAATTTTTTTTAATAGCATTTTTCGTTTTCTCACGATTTTTTTTTTTGGATCTCTGCAGCCATGCAGGTGAATGCAAATAGCATTATTCGTTTATTCTTATTGCCATTCCGATTTAGTAACATTCTATTTTACGAACATTTCTTGGGGTTCTTACAAGAATTTATAAACTTAACCATAAAGGTGATTGGAAATAACGTTTTTTAGTTTTTCCAATGCAGTTCCCATATAGGAACAATCTTTTTTGCGAACTTTTCTAGATACCCCTGCAAGATTTTTTTTTTTGGATCTTAACCATACAGGTGAATGCAAATTATTCGTTTCTTTTTAATGTTATTCCCATTTAGGAACATTCTATTTTACGAACATTTCTTGGGGTTCCTACAAGATTTTATAACCTCAACCATAAAGGTGATTAGAAATAGCGTTTTTTAGTTTTTCCAATGCAGTTCCCATTTAGGAACATTCTATTTTACGAACTTTTCTTGAGGCCCCTACTAGATTTTTTGGAATCAACCATAAAGATGAATGACCTGCATTTTTTCGTTTTTGTAATGCCATTCCCATAAAGGAGCTTTCCTTTTTACGCCCTTTTCTTGCGGTCCCAATAAGTTCGTAAAAACGCGAGTCGACAGTACACCCCCTTAGGGTGCGTTCACGTTGAACTTGTTTCCAGTCGCTTGCAAACAAGTACAACGTGAACGCACCAATAAGGTGCAAACAACCATAGACAAGGCTTAACTCTTCGAGCACATACCGTAAATGTGAACGGCCTGAAACGCGTGTTTTCGCACTAACTACCCGCATCCGTTGTTCCCGGCGCTAGTTAAATGAGGCGGGGGGGCCCGGGGACCGAACCCCCTCCCGGGCAACAAAACTAAGCGTCGAAACGAGTAATGCGCAGATAAATTCGGAGTAAAACCCAGCACGCCAGCAATAATTGTCTAATTGTCATAGGCAGTTCGACAGCGGCGTAACTGCATTGGTTAATTACAATGGCGTGTTGCACGCTGGGATGTCTCCTCCCTGAGATGGGCCCTGTCCCACCCCCCTCCCCATTTGCATATTAGCAAATGCATGCGAAAACAGCATCATTTGGATTGTAGCAATGTGGCGATAAGAAGCGGGCGCCCCTTGGCCCCGTTCTAAACGAGCGTCTCAACAAGCTGCGCTGTACTACACTAATTAAAACCTTATTAAGTCAAATCTGGGAATGCGTCGTAAAAAGACGGGCTTTTCGAAATGGAGAGGAGTTAAGGGCATGTCCTATTTGCGCCCGCTTTACGCCCCAGGGCCCAATCTCCGTGGGCGCGGCATTAGGTCATTATACGCGGAAGTCAGGATTTTTTTGGAACAGAATTTCGTTTCAAGAGGGTCTAAAAGGGATCCTTGTATATATAGGGTGCGAACACAAAGAATGCTTACTTTCGACGTGCTTGTTTTCAGCTTCTTGTTTCCAGGTTTGGGGAGCACAATGAACGCTGATATCAGCGTGATGGTCATTGTGCTTGATGGCGCCACTGCACGCGTTGTGCTAGGTGAAACATTCCATGTAAAACATTGCACATGCGCATTAGCATTTCATGATGAGCGCAGGGCACGTTCTTACGGTACATAGGCGTCATGCAATCGTGTAAGATGTATATGTGCATTGCTACACTTTTGACCAATAGTGATCTGTGTGCCACTCTGTGTCTTAAAAATCTGCTTTCGGATTTCCAAAAAATAACATTGCAAACATTGGCTGAGAGCACGGTGACACTTGCGACACTGGTTTTCAACCTGAATATATTCATGTAGGTTGAAAACCAGTGTCGCCTAGTGGTAAGGGTCTGCAATACAAGTACGCGACACTGGTTCGAAATAAGTTGGCAACCTACATGAATAAGTGTCACCGTGCTCTCAGCCATCCTTGAAAGCTTATAAGCGCTTCTTGTAAGCTCAGCCTGGCTCGTCTATGCTTTCTTTGTGTGCGCCCTCATTTAAAAAATATTCTGCATTCTTATCCCTCTTGGTGGTGCTATAGTGTGCGCCGAGTGGTAAGCGCCTGCAATAAGCATTCCTTGTATTCGCACCATTTTGGAATTTTTCGAAGATAGTTTTAAAAATGAATTATTCTCAATAATTTTTCTTTGGACGAATAAAGTTACTTTCTTCGTTTAAGACGAGGTCCTAAATCGGTTAATACAAATTTTCGGTTAAAACGAATAAAGTTTCGAATTTTAGAGTACACTATCGCTTTAAGAGGGCTCTGAATACTCGGAAGTCTGTACTTTTTTTAAAGCAATTTCGTTTTAAGAGGATCTAAAAGTGATCCGTTCTCTATTGGAATTTTTCGAAGATTGTTTTAAAATCTATTATTTTCGATAATATTTTGTGACTACAGCGGATCTCCATTAAGAAGAACTCGCTTTTATACGAATTATTACTAGTACGAACTCATATCCAGTCCTCGTTTTAAGGTATGGACGAACAATATTTTCTTCGTGTAAGACGGATTCCGAAATCGGATACTACAAATTTTCGGTTAAAATGAATGAATTTTTCAATTTTGAAGCGCAATTTCGTTTTAGGAGGGTTCTAAAAGTGATCCGTTGTCTATAATATTTTTGTCTACAGTGTAACCTCATTAATAACAGCTCTGTTTTATACGAATTTCTAGTAGTAATTACTCAATTCCTTGTTAACAGGAATTACATTTTAATAAAAATTGAAGCAGCTGGACATTTGCTGTTTACTTAAAAAGTTCTTAAAAAGCTACTTTTAAAGTTTTAAAGGTAGCTATAATCATTATGAATCACAGAACACTGAAACATTCTAAGTCCAATGGAAAAGCTGTGGGCTTGTTTTAGTATAGCCTCCCATCCATTTAATAAGCTAATCCGAAGGCCCTAAACTTGCAATGCAAAAATTTATTATAATGTACTTAACCTGTATATCCACATTATCCAAATTAATCCAGATTAATGTTCTTCCTTAAAGTCATGACTCATCTCAATCTACAATCTAGATATTATTTTATAAAATTTTAAATTTCGACTTTTTATTTTAAAAAGAAATATACTTGACAAAAATTCAAGATCGCCTGTCAAAAATCGTTGCATTTGCAAATAAAGGTTAACTTGAACATAGACTCAAGGATAGCATTCGTACTAGAGTTCACCGGATATCACACTTGAAATACTGTAGTCTCACACGATTTCCACGATATTAACAAAATGAAAAACGTGTCGTCATCATCATTATCAATGTGCTCAACGCCCGTTTGTGTCATTATGGACAGAAGTCTACAAGACTCCAGGAGCAGATACCAATCGTCTTGTCGGTTATGTAAAGCCCCGTATACAGACAACGACAAATGGGTGAAACAGCAAACGGCTTGCCCAAAATCTGTTTGTCTAGATTAGTTTAAACAAACGTACACACTATGGCAAACCATTTTCAACAAACGCATCTGCTAAGCAGACGATTTTCAGGCAATCATTTGCTTAATCATATACTTGTAGAACATTATTCCACGTGCAGACGTTTTCTGTTGAGGAAAATTTCATGTTGATATCTCCACGAGCAGCAAACCACGTAAATTAGTTCTAAAGTGAAACAAACCGTTTTTCCCCCCTTTTTGATGTTACCGACCCTCGCCCGGAAGGACAAACGGTTTGTTAGTTTGTCCGAAATTGTTTGTAACATTTTTTTTCACAAACCAATGGAGTTTTTTCCAGTTGGGTCGCCCGACTAGTGGTAGAAAACGGAAACTTCAGGGTTCGCAACGAGCATGCGCAGTGACCTTCTGGGAGGGCAGCGAGTATGCGCAGTCAAAACTGGAATAATCACCCAACTGATTACAGAAAACGGAAACTGGACAAAGTTTGTCGTTTGTGGCTTAACAAGCAGCTCATCGCCACTCATCAGCCCAACCCTCCCCATTAACCCGGGCTTGGGACCGGCAACAACAGCAAAATACATTGGCTGGGGAAAATAAAAAAAAATCAAATTCTGCTCACTCCTAGAAAGAGGCCTACCTACATGTACATTTGCACCTTCTTAGTCATGCTTCAGCCCCACGGATGGCACACATTGAACGTAGAATTGGAACTTTTTTTCCAGAATGGCACATATAGTGCGAAACCGCGCGAGAAAACTATTCGAGTCTGATAACAAGCGAGTGCTTAGCTTTTTATGACTCCTCTATACTTCTTCCGAAGCCGTTTTCCGGGATTCCGTCGCCGTGCCATTCAATTACGCATCCAAAACAATGCTGTATTTGCATATGTGCTTTGGAATGCCTAACTGGATTTTTTCCCCCTATGTACACAACATTCAGGCGTGAAGGTTATGGGATTTGCCCGCTGCAGCGCAATTTGCGCTCCTGCACGCTTTTTGCCGCCATCTTTTTTTTGTTGCTTTCTCCCGCGCTTTAATGTGACCGGATGAGTTAAATTGAGTAAACATAATTTGCCTTTGACAACCTATGCATTATCGCGCCGGATTTAAAGCTTTCTTCTCCGGGCAAGATTTCCGAGGATCAGGAATCCTCCCGTTCTGCTTTTGCGCTTAAAAGCCTGCTTTTTCCTGATATACATGTACGCCTTCCAAGCTTACGCCCTGTTTGACTTGCAGGTGCTGCTTTTGGATTTGAGAGGTCGTAAGGCTAAACATCCAAGAAAATGCACGCAGAAAATGAGATGCCATCTAAGGACATTCTTTTTCTTGATTTAAAGCCTTTTTTGGAGGATATCTAGCTTTCTCTGAAAAAATCTTCCTGGATATATATGACCATCATTGAAGTTGAATTTTAGGAAATTATGATATGGCACCTTTAGCATGGTTACATGGACATGTGTAGACAAGTTCACAAGGGCATGCGTTGACAAGATTACATGGAGAAGTGTGGACAATTTTGCACGGTCATGTGTGGAAAAGTTTTGCACGGACATGTGTGGAAAAGATTTGCATGGACAAGTTTTGCATGGACATGTTTGGATAAGATTACATGGAGAAGTGTGGACAAGTTTACTTGGACATGTGTGGTGTGAAGTCATTTTTGGTTGGCAAACTTTTTATTCAAACGTCGTCTGCTACTTCATTGTTTTCATAGATAATCGTCGAAATTGACTATTTTCTAATTTTTTGTACATATTTCAGTATTATTGCATTATATGAGAAATAATTCACACTGGATTTTATATTCTGTTTTAATGTTATTGAAATGGCTACCTTTTTAAATATTTCTGAAATATGATGCCTGTATTGGCTTGCACTTACTGTACATACTGTAAAAAGATTTTTCCATGATTCCAATACTCAAAGGTATTGAAATATGTACAAAAAATTTAAAAATGTAGTCAATTTCGACGATTAACTATGAAAACAATGAAGTAGCAAATGACGTTTGACTAAAAATGTTGCCAAACAAAAATGTCTTCACAGTGGACAAGTTTACATGGACATGACATGTGTGGACAAGTTACATGCATGGGCATGTGTATGGACGAATTTATATGGACATGCGTGGTCAAATTTTTGCTTGGACATGTTTGGAAAAAGTTTTACATGGACATGTATGGCCATACATAAAGCAATATACATACTACACTTTATATCTACTATATATCAAATCGAAATGAAGTTGAAGTTCATTCATAAAATATGAAATAGAATGGACCGGTTATTAAAACAGCACTTACAGCCAACCTAAATTGGAAAGTAAACACTTGTTCTGTAAACATATGGACATACAGTGTACAGTATTATGTACATGTATAGGATCAATACATGCCAATTATGGTTTCACAATTGAATAAAATATATAGCCTATACTGTATATTTTTTAAACATAACTTTAATTGATATTTGAAAATTACACAAATATAAATCGCCGTTTTAATGTACTGTATGTAACTTCTAATACATACATGTACATGTAAATCTTGAAGCTGCATGTACTGTATAATCCTTCGTTTGTCCCAAATAATGTACATTTACAGTATAATTTTAAAATTTTAGGATTCCCTGCAGTGTTTTGACTTTGCACATGGAGCTTTCCAAATATATCACATTGTTCCAAAACTCAGCCTCATAAGCCCTCATTGCCACATATTGTAGAAAGCGAATGGACGAAATTTGGTCTTCTACTGAGCAATATTTTGGGCATTATACAAAACTTGAGCCCTGTCCCCTCCACCCTTTCCCTTCATCATCGCTGGGGGTCTGATTTTTACGACAAAATCGCACATATGCCTAGCTTATTGAGCGCCTAGGCAAGCGACGGCAATACAGCAGCGACTTATGGCGGTTCAATTGCGCGTTACAAATGTTTTTAATGACTTTTCTGTGGTTGGTGAGCGCGGATTAGTTCCTTTCGCTCTCGACCATTAACGATTTTTCGGCATTAAAAGTTTTCGGGGCTCGGCCAAAACATTAATGACAATACTTAATTATGCCGCGCTCCGTTTTCCTACGAACCAAAGCTGCTTACTCGTATTGGCGCAGGGGGAGCTGGGGAAGGCCCTAAGCTTAGCCTCCCATCCACTTTGCGACGAATTCCTAATTCCGAAAAGCGCCAAGAAAAATAAAGTTTCCGATTCCTCGCGGCAATTTTCTGGTTTTTGGGATTATTAAATCCATAATTGTTGTTTGCTTTGATATTTTTCTTAAGCTTACCTTAAGCCAAATTACTGCTCCTCAAGCGGAAGCGTGGCCGACGAATGAACCACCTCTTCCCAATTTAAACTTCTTCAGGAAGTGGAAGTTGAGGCTAAGTATAGACCAGTTCCTGTCTCCTGCTGTATCCGAGTGCAAAACGAATTTCGGCCATGACTGAAGCAGCGCAGCGTGAGGTTGGATGTGTGAAGATATTTTTGGTTGGCAACAGTTTTAGTCAACCCTGTACGTGTTATTTAACCTATGGGCGTCGTCTGCTCCTTCATTGGGTTGATAGATATTCTTTGAAATTGACTTTATTTTATAATTTTTTGTATATACATTTCAGTATTTTTGAATTATTGGTTTCATCATAGAATGTTTTTATATCATGCAAGCAAGTACAGGCATCATATTTCATAAATGCTTAAAAAGGTCGCCATTTCAATAATATTAAAACAGAATATAAAACCAAGTGTATATTATTCTTCAAATAATGCAAAAATACTGAAATTTATGTATAAAAAAAACTACAAAATATAGTCAATTTCGAGGAATATCTATGAAAACAATGAAGTAGCAGACGACGTTTGAATAAAAATGCTTCCCTAAAAAAGGAAAGGGGAACCATGCAATTACAAAAATTTCCCTCTCAGAAAACAAACAAAAAAAATTACAATAAATGGTGTAAATTTTAGAATGGAACAGTTCCAGTCCTCTACTGGACCGCCATGGGTGCAAGACGAATTTTGGCCATAACCGAAACAGTGTTAGGGTGGATGGGTCGGGAATGCAATAGAGCAATGATGTCATCATCATCAGTGTTTAACAACAACTTCAATTGAATCAGAATTTTAATGAATGATGTCCTCATCACCATTAAACAAATGACACCATCATCAGATTGGAACAAATGAAGTCATCATTGGAATTTAACAAATGACGTAATCGTCATACTTTAACAAAATGACGTCATCAGAAGAATGAATCAAATGACGCCATCGTCGGAAGTTAACAACATGACGTCATCATCAGAATTTAACATATGAATTAAGTTATCGTCAGAATTCAACAACGACGTCATCCATTGTGGAAATTTAACTAAATGACGCCATCATCAGAAATTAACTAATTCCGTCATCATCAGAATTGGAAAAAAAATGACCATCTAAATTTAACAAATGACGTCATCATCATAATTCAACTAAGACGTCATCCATCAAGGAAATTTAACTAAATAACGTCATCATCAGAATTTAACCAATTACGTCATCATCATCAGAATTGAAAAAAAATGTAACATCTAAGTTTAACAAATGCATATAGTTGTCATTAGAATTTAACAAATGAAGTCACCATCAGAATTTAACAAACGACGTCATCATCAGAATTAGCAAATGACGTCATCTTAAGAATATCCATGATTAACCCGTGCATTTTGGGACATCCGAACCTCCGTACCAACCCTTCATCCAGCCACGGAGAAAGACGTAGTTCTACATGTACGTAAAAAAATAGCAACGAGGCAGAGCTTTCATCAGAGCAAATGTTTTAGCATCCTAAGATCATAAAACTTTTCAGCAGTTGCCTCTCCTGTTAACAATGGTGTTAACCCCTTCGATGACACCTTGAATAATAGAGATATTAATGCAGATGCGCCTTTGGAATTCCTTTATCCCCGTTGTGTTTGGTGTACTCAAACGCATCAGGCAGCCAATGATCAGATCCGGGGTTTAGCTAATTCCGCACGTGTAATTAATAACACAAAAGCGATTAATTATTATTGCCGGGCTTATGGATATTTCATTAAGGCATCAGTCTATAAAAGTAATGTCTATTATTTAATACACGAATAATTCATGGCTCGTACAAACCCCTGAATTACAGCATCTGTCGTGTGCCATGATCAATTACCGACGTCTTGTTTGTCTAATTTTCACGAAACGATGGCAAATTAACGTTACCTCGCGTGGCAACCAGCATTAATATTATATTAACGTGATGAAAAAAAGGGGGCAATTTCGTGATTTTGCTTCAATTATAGGCAATTGTCCCAAGTTTATCGTAACCCTTGCTAGAACGTTAAGAAGACAAACTGTGCAAATTTTCGCAAAAAACCAAGCGTTTTTGTGGACCAAGCATTGCCTTTAACGCAAACGCAAAGTTCCCTTATGACAAAAAAACTGATTGGATAATTGAAAATTGGTTACACAAACTGGTGATATCTGTGCTATACATGTATAATGTATAACAAGTTGGCAAGCATTTTGGTGGAAAGTTGGTTTAAAATCATATACGGATATCAGTTTACCACCAGTTTTAAGTTTATGATCAGTTTTCTGTTCAAGCATGATCACTTTCCATCAGTTTTCTGTTCAAACATGATCACTTTCCATCAGTTTTCTGTTCATGATAACATTCCATCAGTTTTCTGTTCATGATCACTTTTCATCAGTTTTCTGTTCATGATCCCATTCTATCAGTTTTCTGTTCATGGTCCCTTTCCATCATTTTTCTGCGCCTGGTCACTTTCCATATGTTTTCTACGCACGATCACATTCCAGTGATCACTTTACATCAATTTCTGTTCATGATCACTTTCCATAATTTTTCTGTTCATGATCACTTTCCATCAGTTTTATGTTCATGATCACTTTCAATCAGTTTTCTGTTTATAATCACTTTCCATCAGTTTTAAATTAGTTGAAAACTAACATGAGGGTTACGACGCATTGCATATTTTGTTTGTTTGAACTAATTTTGAAAAAAAATAATAATTGGGGCAATATATTATATCTTATATAAAAATAGTAAAGACGAGAATATAAATAAAAATCTTAACATTTAGTCAAATTGTTTGCCAATGATGAAATTAATATTTGAAGAACTGGAAAACATCAGTAAAAACACGGTGACGCATCTAAGCATTAAACACCATACAATGTACATTTTAATTGATATTTAATGGAGTCAAACTCGGAAGCTTTACAAATCGTACTTAGGCAGCTATTAAGTCACTAAATTGATTCAAGGTTATCGCCGCTTTTAATATGCATTCCTTTTGCACACGTTGACTTCCCGACTGCAAAAGTACGATTCGTTAAACTACTTTGTCTGAGTTCCACTACTGTATTATGCTATTACATGAATATTTAAATTGAAATATTTGTAATTAAAATTAAAGAAATAAGATCCAGAACATTAGGTTACTTTGAAAACTCAAGAATATTACTCTGTTAAAAATAAAATATATCAGGCATGCATGTCACAGGGTTTCCCCAGAAATTTAATTTTCAACTTCCCTGACTTTTTCAGGCTTCAAACAAATCCCTGACCAATGACGATGTCAAAAACTGACACATGCCAACGCTTACCACAATTTCGCAAAATCAACACAGGACAATATTTTGAAAAAGAATTTTTTTTTTTAATTTGCATGAAAAAATGTTAAAGATTTGACAATTTTGTAATCGGAAAATGTAAAAAAGGTTTGCAAATTTGTACTCGGAAAATTTTGAAAATTTGTGCTTGGAAGAGGTTGGAAGTCTTGCAAATTTGAATTACGAAGAATTAAGAGTTGGAGAATTTGGAAAATTGTACTCGGAAAAAGTGAAAAATTGTGCAAATTTGTACTGGGAAAACGTGGAAAATTGTGCAAATTTGTACTCGGTAAACGTGGAGAATTTTTCAAATTTATCCTCAGAAAACTGTTGCGAATTTTACAAATTTGTACTGAGAAAATTTTTAAAAGTTTGCAAATGGGCCCTGAGCTAATTACCTAGAAGCATTAATTTTGGAGTAATTTTGCACTGAATTTTCCCGCACTTTTCCAGCATTTCCAAGTTCCCTGACTTTTCCAGTTTTCCAGGTCTGGGGGTACCCTGTATCAAATGTTAAATGCAGTAAAAGTTAAAAGCTACTTGTATACTTCCAAATAAGATTATTTTATATTTTGAGGGAGTGATATAATTTCAAAGACATGAGTGAAATTTACCCAAATTTCTCATTATGCTATAACAAAATCTGTTTACCATCAAGAAACATTTTCCACACTTTGAACAAATGAATTTTCTTACATTTTCAATTTGCACGGTATCCGCGTGACACGATTAGAAGTGAATTTCTTCAGTTAATTTATTACCCCTGCATAGTGCACTCATGAAAGGTGCTTTTTTTATCGGCAAACACGTTGCAGAAACTATGTCCATATTTGCGAACGAATCAGCCAAAAAACTTAGTTTGATTTCAAGCAGCTGTTTTTCTTAAATGTCGCATTAGGAATACACAATACGATATAATCCATTTACCAGTTGGAGTTTCTTATCAAATCAAACGGCAATCCGAATTAAATCTTTATCATCTGTTCGGAATGGTTGCAATTATCGAACATTTCTTCTATATATCTTCATACGCAGCTCTACTAAACTGTTCTGGAATAGGTTTTTTTGGTGCTTTTTTTTCAACCCTTGCAAATGACATTAACGTTTCTTATCGATTGGGTGCAGATTAAATGCAAAAACAGCACCAATTAGGCCTCGCATGAAATTCAGTAATAACACATCAGATAATTCACACAAA
>JAQGAO010000793.1:0-29383 GCA_034697705.1 Ommatoiulus sabulosus | reverse complement strand
TGATTCATAATATGACAGGAACATGTTAGCTACACATGTACAGTACTATATATAGCTCTTGATTGGCATGCAAGGATATCCTAGAAAAAATGCACCTAAGTATATATGCCTGTTTACTTTCATTGACAGTAAAATCCAGTCCTATGAAACACAAGCTACAGTTTTTCTATGCAGTCATTTAAATAAAACTGCACATGTAGAATTACATTTGCACTAAAACTGCTTTACAATTGCAGTATAATGCTGCAGCATATTAATTGCCAATTTCCAGTACATGTAGTATTAATTCAGTTTAATAATAGCTAGATGAGCTCTATTTCCATAGTTTCGAGTTCGGCATAGATGACAATATTATCACTTTAGTTTAGTATGCATTGCAATACATTACCATATACTAAAACTGTTTTATCTCACTTTTGAAGCGGGTGAAATTTAGTAAAACTGCAATTGCATTACAAATTCAATTTAAAAAATGTTAACTATGCCATATATGATAGGGGGTAATTAATTTATATTTTAAACTGTTCACAACTGTTGAATTCGACATGATAAATAATAAGTGTCGAATTTTAAAATTTGTTTTCTCCACATTTTTAAATATAAAATCAATTTGCCGGATTAAATTTATAAATTTTAATATTATTTTATAATAAATATATTGTAAAGTCAATTAATAGGCCTATATGTTTGAAATACATATTCCATCTATCAAAATGTTTCACGTGTGACGGTGTATGGAATTCAAATACGCGAATGCAGAAATATGCTTTTGAAAAATGAATTTCAGGATATACTACATACATTGTATACGCTCGTATAGGGTACACAATATACTGCACATGTAAATTCATCTCAAAATAGAGTTTTCAGTGTAATTCAGTTCAAAATTTGCATAAGTTCTAAACACATTTTAAAATGCATTTTCTCAAACAGATGTTATTTTAAGATAATTTAAAAGATACACGTTAAGTGCAATCTTTTAGTCTTTACTGATTGACTAACCATATTTTCCTATCCTCTCTTTTTCTTTTTCTTAGTCTTATATTTAAACAATTTCAAAAATCTAAGGTTTTGTGAGAGTAAAAACAAACTTGAATTAATCCGTCATTTTCTAAAAAGAATTAATTCTCAAGCCAAATTGCAGACATCTAACGTCTCTATGAATTAAAAATGGAAATAAATATAGTCCACTCAGAGGCATTGTTGAAGATAAATGACATTTTATTGAAAGTAGAATACTGTACGGAACTCATTCAGCTGCTGCTCATGAATGACTACAGATTTTGTAAAAAACAAAAAAAAATTACAGTTTCTTCGTATATACGAGTATTCAATATAACGATGTGTACAACAACATCAGTTCTCAAAAAACAAATATTGTTTTATCCGATTATAGGCACTAATGTTTTGTTTATTCCTTCTCCGACTTAACAACGTAATTTTTTTTCCTTCCAAATTGCATTTTAAAAATTGCATTAAAATATGAAACGCTAGTAGGTTTTAACATTTGAACCTATTAACATTTCGTTAACAAAAGAAAAAACAAAAAAACAATGCACTCTCAATAGGCACAGCAGTTTCAACTTTTTCTAAATAAATGTGGGAATTTCACTGCTTAAAAGAGTTCCCCTCCTTTGCAGGGCATACACTTGTACTAAGCCAATTAATCTAAAAATTATAACAACCACACAACATGCAACGCATCGAGCAGGCATTCAAGCACACATTCATCCCAATATTTTGCAAAAGAACATGTATACACTCAAATTGTACGCTACAAGGGTAAGGCAGAATCAAAGCTGCTCCAGAACATAAATCGGCCTAACCTGGGCCAACCCTGTCAGCAAGAGTTACAAAACAATGGACTAAATAAGGATGACTAGTATGACAGCTGTAAAAATATTCCTGTTTTATCTATGCTCTACCAATGAGCTTCTTGGCGACAATTTTGTCCCTTTTCGGAAGGGACATACATGTATATTCGGGAGAAAATGTCACACATTACGTAGCGTTTCATAAACCTGTTTCAAACGGGTGATCAAGATGAGTGGGCCATCTTGAGATTTCACTGCAAATCTTACATTCAAAAGATATACAATTCAAGAATAATTATATTATCAAATATCAAGATTGAAGATATATCTATCTCTCAAAATGGTCCATTTTTATGAATTTCTTTCGAATGTGGGAAATGTTTTCAAGTACTGTACATGACAGTACGTCTTGCTGCACTTCAAAGAGTAATGGTCACTGAAGAATAGCTCGGAAGTGGCAGTTTTTCTATTATTAGTTTATTACTGGCATAAGGCCTGGCCGAAGCCACTTTTCTTGCAAGAAAGCTATTACAAATGGCTGAATTGTCGCTTGCTTTATTTACTAATCAGGAGGCAGTGTTGCGTGGAAAATTTGTTTCACATTAGATTGTTGGTTCTAATTTTGCGCATTATAGCTATAGAAATGCATGTTGGCACCTCGTTGCTAATAGTTTTCCACAATTGCACGTGGGTAGAAAATGGCAGAAATTCTAAGTGGATGGGTGAAGTTTGAAGCCAAAAATTGAACACATAAGATGCAGTTTTATTAGATAAATATTACTGATGAGTAACGTTTTACCCCAATTTAAAAACTTTGATGCCGCTTTTCCTTTATGTTTCTGTAATTGATTTTTTTGTTTGCTTGTCTGTCTGTTTTCTGTCCATCATACGCTCCCACTGCTGCCATCTGTCGCTGCCTTTATTAACTACTACACCGTCTCAGGTCGGGACAGGGCCATTCTCATGTCGCGTGTAGGGGGGACGGGCATTTTTCATGATGCAACGCCGCGCTGGTATGGCCGCCGGTAGGCGCCACAGGTTCCTCTCTAAGCTGAGAAAAACTACGCGGGAAACGTCGACACTTTCAAAATCCTAGTAGGGATCGCTTCATTTTTATCGCTATTAGTAATGGGAAAGGAATTCAACGGGAAATTTAGGAATTCATCGGGAAATTTAGGAATTCAACGGGAAATTTAGGACTTCATCCGGAAAGGAATATTCAAGGGGAAATTTACGAATTCATTTGGAAAGGAATTCAGCCACCGCAATGCGTGGCCGGGGACAGCTAGTACAAAATATTAAACACATCAAATAATACAATGGAACGTGAAATACACGCACGTGTCATTCCACTTGCATTTTGGGTGTTCTTCATGTTTAATTTTTTGTAATTGCAGAAAATTTGACAAAATTTTTAATCATAGAGGAAAAGTGGCATTTTGTTGAGTTTTATGAAATGTTTAAAGTTCCTTATTGATTATGCAATGTTTATATCATGTCTCAAAGTTGAACTTAAGTACAGTGCCATCACGCATTAGAACCAGCATTTTCGCCTCTTTAAATTTGCGCGTGGCAGGTTGCACTAAACATCTATTGGAGTAATCTGCAATTTAAAAAAGGTTTTCAACAGCTTTTTTACTGGTGACGCTGTTTGACGAATATCAGTTTGGTGCAATTTGCCTTTCCAAGTTTAATGCAGCTGGAGAGGTGCTTTAGACCAAAATCTTGGTTGTATACTTAACAAAGAAAACCAACAGTAAACCAACATCGCAAAGCTTAGAAACTTATAGTACTTTGAAACAGGATTGAATATAGCGCCATTAATTGGTTTTAAAAATAAACTATCAGGTGTTTAACATAAATTACTTAAGTATTTTTCCACATTAAAACATGAAAACAAAATTGATATCACCGATTTCATTACTTTTGCACAAAAACTTTGGCACAACAGCAGTCGCGAGATGATTGTGGGCAACTGACAAAAATAGTTTACCAGTAGCAAGTATGTCTATACTGTTAAAGTGAATCATTTCAAAAAGCTTGACAACAACAAAAATGTAAATGCACACAAATATGATAATATTTGAAATGACATAATTGGGTACGTGTAATCAATTCTAAACCTATTATAGGTTGATGGTGAGGCACAGCTCTTTTGCTGTCCAAAAATTAAAAAAATAAATGTGCTAAATCGCATGCCTTGTACAATTCGCCATTAATTTACTGTACATAACTTCCTTTTGTTGAGGCAAACTGGCAAAATTCAGCAGGCAAGCTGCATTAACATTATGAAAAAATATAGCAAATTAAGAATAGAAAATAAAAGGTAATTAAAACTGGTATTCTTGGAAGTGCTGTGCGCAGGATTCTAAATTGCGAAACTGATGACAGAAAATAGCACAGAAGCAAAAAGAAAAGTTTTGCTCATTTTAGTTTCTTAAAATAGTCGTCTTTTTGAGTTTTATTACTGCAACCTATTTTCCAGTTTTTTGATACTCTGCTTTGCATAGAAGGAAGTTTACCCAGTTGGGCAGTTATGGAAGGCTTGAGCTCTCAAAGATACTATTACAGCTCAGATGACGTCATAGCTTGGCGCCATGAAATATTTTACACATTTGCCTACAGATGACACTCCTCCACCCATTATAACGTGCGACCATAATATTGACCCAATGAATTTGTAAAACATATTACGAGCAAGCTAAATGCTTTATTTACATGTCACATGACATGTATTATTTAAACCTGACTATCCTGTCTTATTGTTAAGACAGACAATCACTTCCATTAAATTGAATTCACAAGCATTATGAAGAAATTTGTAGGCAGTGAATGTTTGGCATGAGACCCCATAAATAATTTTGACTATTCTGTTTTATGATAAGTCTCAGTGTCTTGAAGACTTGCACAAGACAGTGGCTAATAACGGACTTTACTGTCAGACAGTAACAGTCTTCATGTCAACTAGGCTTTAGCTTTACCTTGTTAACAAAGTAAAAAATAATTTACTCCAATAAAATGAAGTTAACTGTAGTATTGCAATTGCAACAGTGGAATCAGTGGGAAACTTCAGCATTACTGTATTTTTATTCCAGTAAATCTGACTTTAGATTTTTTTTTCTTGTCAGCACCATTAAAGGATTAGATTAACAATGTGAAATTCCTCAGATGTTTTTCTATTATGAAAAATAACGAGAAGTTGGGCCATAAATGTTAACGATCCAGTTGCTTAGAGGCGGCAGCTACCTTGGCTGTTTTGTATAAAATTGTAGCGGTTTGCAGTAATAATACCCATGTTAAACGAATCTAAAGTAAGTGGGTATTGAAGAAAATTGCTGGGGGAATAAAAAGTGACCATGTGATTTTATAGCCGTGATAAACTTAATTGCAAAAAGTGTCGTCTCGGCTTGTTTGCAAAATTAAAGGTTCACCGGTATCCCTGGTCAGTTTTGGCATTTCCGCAGGGTTTCAAACAGTTAAGAACGAATAAAGTATCAGTTATAGAAATGTTGTCCATTTCAAGAAATAACAAACAAACTAAGAATAACTGGAATGTGACTGCAACTTGAATGCGAACAACAAAAAAAGGAATAACTGCTCCACCGTTACAGCTGTACATTTCTGCATTTACAACGCCTAAAATTTTTTGAGCTATTTTTCTTGAACGATGGCTTTGCGGTATACATTTTCTGGACACGCTGTTGGCAACCATTTCAGCATGGAGTTTTTCCAAGGTGCTCAGTTCGCGCCCCACATCTTTTGATTTCCGAGCAGTGCTGCATGACTACGAAGCAGTGACAATCTTCCGCACAGTTTTTAAGTAGTTATTCACTTGGCAATACGAATAATTGCATGTTGCCCATCATGTACTCCATTCAGGCAATTTATAAATAACAACGCTATCCATTCATTTTAGTGCACTTGGCTATCTGTACGATCCACGCACTCATTGGCTAGTCTCTTCCATCCACGTAAGGCAATGAAATCACAATTTAAGCATGGTTTAACCTCACTTTTATTATCAGACGTCTGGATTATCCACGTCTATGTTTTCTAGTAAAAGTTTGGTTTCTTGCTTTTTATTACCCCTGTGTGAAGGGAGAAAAAGTGATTGTTAGTACGAGTAAATTTGGTTAGAGTAATTAACAGCGGCAAGATTTACCCACATTCACGAGTAACACATTTTGAAACAAAATCAATATGTATTATTAAGTACGGCTCATATACAGGGTGGAACAAAATAGGGAGCCACCCCATTTTTTTTCTTTCGTGTTATAGTTACGTAAATAGGAAGTCATGTGTGCTCTATCCAATGATGTTTTTACGTTTGACCTACGGCAATTGTTTCACGGAAACGTGTGCTCAAACTTTTTAGAAAATGTCAAATTAGGAAACGGACGAGAATGGTTTGTTTGTACTGTATGTATTCAACTGGTTTCGTCTTCATTGGCAACTATTTGAAATTGCTACAATGTTTTGGAAACGGGCAAACACGGATTGCTAGCTGCGCTGCAGCACACTGGTGCACTGCTGTGAAGCGATCTTCATGGACCATTGTGCTGCAGCGCAGCTAGCAAACAGTGTCTGCCCCTGTTTTCAAAACATTGTAGCAATTTCAAATAATTTCCAGTGAAGACGAAACCAGTTGAATACATACAAACAAACTATTCTCGTCTGTTTCCTAATTGGACATTTTGTCCTACATGTTACAGTAAAAAAGTTTGAGCATACGTTTCCGTGAAATAATTGCCGTTGGTCAAATGTAACAACATCATTGAATAGAACACACATGATTTCCTATTTAACCGCACAAACAGAATTAACGTAACGTTAACAGGAAAGAAAAAAAATGGGGTGGCTCTCTATTCTGTTAAACCCTGTATTAATTAATTGTATGCAATATTTTATATACAGTAATTCGCAATACACTTGAAAAGGCAGTTTCAAATTAATTTTAAAGTTTTATATCAGTGTGCGTTTTGAAATGTATTTATAAATCCAATATTAAAAATATAAATCAATATCAGGCTGTGCCAACATTTTTAATGTATAAATTTTTTCGTATAAATTTAGAAATATATTTCAGAATTATCGAAAATGTGATTCAAAATTAAATTTACTATATGTTTCAGACCAAAATATACTAATGCTAATACATTTGAAAATACATTTTCCAAAACAAAATGTTGTAATGTAATTTTTATATAAGAAATAAAGTTCATAATACATGTACATTTAAAATGCAATTTCTTTGAATGTGGGTATCAACTTGAAATTGCACTACTTTTGAATAATAGTTTTGTAAGTTACTTACTTAATTGGCTTTCGCTTATCTTTGCGCCTATGTGTGACACCTTCTTGTTCATCCATCATTTTAATAATGAGCTTTTGGTCACTGGAGTCAATTGGTGCTACTGATATGTCTCGTACAGCACGAAATTTACCACAGTTGTTAAGGTGTTCATTTTCCAGACGGAAAAAGTTCCATACAAATCTCCTACAAGATATGTGAATGCAGTTTTTACACCTGAGCCATTTGATTTTTTTTTATATTTTTCCATCTTCCATTTTCAACCCTTTTACTTACCTAAATACTTCTAGTGGGGCTAGAATGGTCACCATCAAATCACTATGAATGTATCCGCTTTCAGTTAGTGAAACTGATAATGTCCATCCAAACCGCAGGATTAAATCTTCTATTACAGCAAAATAGTAATACCCCTGAAATAAATTGCGAAATGTTGTCTTTGCTCTATAAATCGTAAAAAAAGCAGATAAAAATAGTGATATTACTAAAAAAACTCACATTGGAAGAATAAACCACTTCTTCACGTAAAAATTTATTCTCGCCAGCGTTTTTATCAAACAAACCCCAATCCATTTTGATGTCCCAAGTGTAGGAATATACGGAATTGACCACCATTGCAGCAATCCACAGATAAAAGAACGGGTTATAGGATTTGTCGTATTCATCTGAAGTTAGGAGAAAAGTTTAATTAGAATGTGGCAGTGCTAGTTCCATTAAAAAAGTGCACTATTCAAATGGAATGTATAATGTGAACAACTGTAAAAACAATTGGAGAGAAAAAAGTTGTAAAATTGCAAAAATTGGTGTCTTAAACAATTTACATTCAAATTAAATTGCCCATTTTTACTTCATTCATTGAAAGAATTATCTGCACGTAAGTGCACGAAACTTTAAAAAATGTAATCCACATCAGCTTCTATCAGCAGGTAGCGCTGCTAGGAATTCTAAAAATCAGGAACATTCCTCAGAATAAATGTTTGTTGAGGGAAGAATGCATTAAGAATGCATTAATGAATACAGTAGTATGTACCACTCGTACATTATATCTACGTGACGCGAAATTATGCAAAGTCCATACATTTGTTTTTACAACTAATATGTCCGGTTGAGTGTCGATCGGTGGCAGATGTGGATACCAGAAATAATATTATTCAGGGTTATATGTGAGTGCCTTCAAATTATGTAAGTTCCATATCTTCCCTAGCTGGTTGTAAATCAGTATTCAGTAGTAACGTAATGTAATAATTTGAAAATGTACCTTCGTAAAATGAATTAAGAGAGGAAAATAAGATGACGAAAAAAGTCGTTGAGTATTTGCCAGCATTAACCAGATGAGGAAAGGCCTCTCGGCTGTCCCGATAACGCCTAAGGCATTGAGCAAAACGAAACCAGGCTGGCAAACATGAGACGATTGGACGAATACCATGAGTCCGATTCACACACTTGTTCACGTCTGATGGACAAACAATGTGTATGAATGAATGAGCAAATTAAGCTTTAAACATCGATCATTTTTCACAATTGGTTGATGCAACATTATCCCACCAGGGCTTACCGTTTGTCTCATTCCACTGGACATTATAGGCATAGAAGCATACAAAATATTGGAAGTCTTGTAAAACGGGAACGAGACTATTTAGCTGGTCAGCAAGCCAAAAGTCAGCAAACGTCACATAAAAAAATGGTGCGGAAAATATGCGGCCCTAAAAATAGTTCAATTAATTACTATGACTGTAATTATACATGTATAATCATTTGTTGCAAGTTGTGGATAAATTGTGGTTTTATTTTGCAGAACGGTGTTGATTTGCAAAATATGTAGATGGAGTTTTCAACAAATGGCACTTACCAGGCGCTTCAGCAACCAGAACCTGGCATCATGCCGAAACGTTTTGGTAGGATTGATAAGGAACACCACCATGATTATGGCTAAAGTAAGAGGATTGGCATATGGGGGAATGCTCAGAACATGGCTGTACAAAAAGCTCAGCACGCTTAAAGCCCAAAGAACTCCAAAGATGGTGGCCATCTGAAAGAAACCCAGAAGAGTCGACATGCGGTTATTCTGACGTGAGTAGACCACAATTTTTACTTTGATTATCGTAAAGTATGCTCGATCTCTGTACCTCAATCAAATGCTGGTCTGATAAGTGGTTACGTGGATCGAGCTCAAAAATGAGCACGTGATTTACACCTGAGGAACGCCAACCGTAAACGTTGACACCCAGAAGAAAAATGGTTAGGATAATGAGCATCATAGGACGGTAGAGACGAACTGCTATTCGCCAGTCGTCGCCTCCTTGTCGAAAAACAGCTGAAACCCGTAAATAAAACAAAGCTTTAGTATCGAGGGTTTTAGCATTCACACCATCCGATATCTTAATTTATGTGGCCATTAACGCCACTTTAATGAAGTTACCTGATAGCACAACTGCGGCAATGAGCACGATGAAGGAACCGAGAAAGAGCCCTACCTTGAAAGTCGTCCAAGGCGATCTCTGCAAAAACAATGTCAAGCCAAATTATTAAAAGCGGTGCAAACTTGATTCTCTCTCCATGAGCTACTATTTTAGGATAATGGACAGAAAATGAGCGAATTTTTTCAGCTCCTCAGAACATACCCGTTCGTTGAGCGGTGGTACCCTTAGCCTTTTCATGGCTTTCTGTCTATTACCGCGCTCTAGATCGGTTGTCACCAGTGTCTAGAATAATGGAATTGACGGTCAAAATGTTAGGTCATAAAGTCATAAAACTTATTGATGTAGTCCGGCCGTCCGCATATTCTACCTCAGTTTCCTGAATTAGCTTATCGATTTCTTTATTGGTATAAAAAGGCGCAATATCAACGCTTTCTTCTCGCCATTTCCCTCCTCGGTCGGTGTTTAGGAGCTGAAACAGAAGTTAACATTGCTTAGAGATTGGCAAGGCTTTGATGTGGACAAAAATATTCATAAAATGTGATTAGTTTACGTAAAGCGGTATAAGAATTTCCCTATATCAACAAATAAAACGAATTTCCTCGCATGACACTAGATCGTATCACTAGATGTGGAGAATATTTCTTTATTAATGTGCATGGAGAACTATCAAGCGTGGAACCATTGTTAAAACGAAATGCTGTTCCATTCCCCAAAAAGGATGACCAGAGACTGACCTCAATGGTAAAAGTACTGTATCCAATTTGTTATACAATGAGCGTTTTGGAGAAATCCACCGCAAAACAAATAATGCTCATGGTCAAGGTTTTGCAATTTCCCGTTGGAATTAATTGTAGTCATCAAAATTAATTAATATGAAATTACGGACATGACGGTCATAGATTTATGTGAAATTTAAAACATTTTCAAATGTGAACATACACAATTACATGTATTAATTATTTAGTACAAAGAAGGCTGGAGAATAAATCATTCAGAATATTTAAAAACGGCACATAGCGCCATCTTTAATCTAAAGGCTCTCTTAAGATATGCTAGAATTTCCCTATACACATGCCAACTAACTTATCTGTTTGCCAGCATTGCAAGGACATTGCCAACACCATCAAATATAAATTTCCATAACTTAAATGTCATAAAGAAGATGCATTGTCTCTGTCAATGTCCGGACACTTTGCGACCTTGCCCCTATGCCCTCCAACCCCACAATAAAACAACAACAACAGAAGCGAAAGGCGATGTTTATTTAATGTGAGCGTGTTGCGAGTAGAGGTTAAACTTGGCTGAAAGGCAGGTAGTGATTTACCTTGTCATGCTTTTTAAGAATTTTACGAAACCCAGTAAAGTTGAGATTCTGGTAGTTTTGTAACAGGATAAGGCTGAGATAGAATTCGCTGAACGCTAATTTTAAGTCGTGAAGTTTCCGCGTGTGTTTTTGGGCCATTTTGATTTCTTTTCCTTGAGAAATGATATTTCCTTTCCTCAGACGAAGGAATCCGTCCACACTGCTGGGAGCCTCCTTGCCATTGTACTCGCTAAGTTCACTCTTGAGAGCCGCAAACTTTCGAGTTGCTTCGGCCAATTTTTCTAGAAAAAAAAAATATGACACATGCGTTAAATGAGACAATTTCGTACTTACTACATGCTGGGCGAAATGTAAACAATATTGTGGATAATCATAAAATAAATGATAATCGTATTATTGCGTGTCTTGAAAATTACTGCCTCAAAGTGGATTTTTTATGGAGAATGGAGATATTTATCAATGTAAGCTGATACTGCCGTTTTCATTAAAATTCAGTATTATTACAAGTATTCATAAACCTGTATTGTGCAAGGTTGACAACTGCATTAATTACCAGCAGTATTTGACAGTGCTGACAGTTGAACACCAACAAGTTCAATCAAAGATCCTGTATCCGCGACGAGGGAATCGACACCCTTGTCAATGACATCTGAAACGTGCCAATGTGTTTGATAATGACTAAGGCATATTGGATTTACCAAAGTTTGTTTGCACATACTCCGAACGGCCTAATCGATTTTATTCACAGCGATTACCAGGGCAACCATCTCTGGTAATTAGACCGCGGAGAGAGTCCGTGGATAACGGAAAACGTGATCTATTGAACGTTACCGTAGGACTATATAGCGAACACTTTCATCAACCTCAAACTTACGAAGTCATGCCAGAAAGCCTGCTATTCAACAAGTGTTGCTTGGCTACTGCGCTGTATATCCGAAACTTCTCCGAAAAAAACCTTCTATTTCGGTGGATGCCTGTTTTTTTTCCGCCAACGCCATGTTCGTATTTTGGATATTTTTATAACGCATCCAAACCGATGGAAAAAATGCCACCCATGCAGGCAGGCTATTACATAGTCCTTGTTATCTAGCATGCCAAATCTGAAATTTGGGTTTTTCTTGAGCTTTTCGAAAAGAAGACCTTGCAAGGCGTTTAAACCCATGGGCATATCACCATTTATTTTCAAACGTGAAGTAACGAAAAGTAAGAAAGAAAAAAAATCCTGTATCGAAGCTGGCTACTTTACGACAAGCGCATAATGGCGGGGAATTTCGGACATTACCAAGACTTGACTAAGTTAAGGGCATTTGGAGAATTAGCCGATGACCGTCTGGGTGCAAATTGCGAACCAGTCGTTTTTTAGGTGTAAGGGGAGGGCGATTTTTTATTTTCTCCTCCATTATTGTGGAGATTGCCTTGCCACTTTTTAAGTTGGTCGGTTTATTGCTAATTATCGCAATTTTCAATAAAACTATTGTATTGTAGGAGACCGACATGCAATATATGGGCGGTGAAAGTGCGAAATCGTGCTGCAATTGCTCGTTTCTCAAGCGGGGAAAAAAACCTGATTAATTAGATCTGGGCCCTATCCACACCTTCGTGCTGGGGAGATTACTAAGCAATTTTAATTTCAATAATGAGAGGGGGTGGCATGACTGGCTTTTGGATTTGGGGGAAAGCCCGACAGAGATTGTGTTGCTTGGCCCAAAGGCAAATTGAAACAAGTTAGGCAGGTGATGTCAATGCCTGTACAGAAAGACTTTTCAACGGACACGATTTGAATTTATGGCAGCATGAAGTTAACACGTGGCTGGCATCTGATCTAAACGAGGAAAAGGCATTGGCAGTGCCAGGAATTAAATATACTACTGCCTGTGAATTACGATTGCACCAGCGAATTAATGCATCGCAGTTGACAATGCCATGTGGTTGGCACTTGAACAAAACCGAAGTATACGACATTGGCAATGCCTGTATTACATTGTTTTTTCAGAGGTTTTTTTGTGGATACGATGTCAAAGCTGTAACAAAGTTGTGTTTGTTGCGATGCCTTGATCATCTTGATGATTAGTTTATCATAAGCTGGTGACGCTGAGTTTAACATGTATTGAGGGAATCAATGACACCTCTCTGAGAGGGAAGTGTGACTTTCATATCATTTTTAAACCTTGACAAAGAACACTACGGGAAGAGAAACTTATAGAAACTTCATCGACATTGAGGTAATAACCGACATTGAGGTAATAACCGACATTGCCACTAAGGTACTTGTGTTTTCTATAAAGGATATTTTAAAATCAGAACTATTACATTAGTGTTACCAAGGTTTGACATAGAGTATATAGTAGAACTAACAGTTATAATGTCACTTCGGATGACACTGCACTTCAGAAGTAGCATCTGTCCATGGTTCGTTGGAAGGCAGCGTTTCAATGAAAATGCCTGATGACTTCAACATCGAAGAATAGTATCGACGGTATCATTATCAACAATTACATTAACTGGTTACTTAGACGAATTACCGAAAGGTTTAAGAGTTGTCGTAAAAGCACCACCAGGGGCGTTATTTCTGCAATAATGACTGGCAATTATGCCGGGCCAATTTCACGTGAAGTGGAATAAAGAAGTGATACATGCAGCACGCGAGGACACCACTAGAAGTGGAATCTTCAGCTTATTGGTAGCCATCCCAGAAGAGGAGCCAGTGTCAAGGCAATACAGACACGTGGATGCATGGCCTTTGTGGCAAACCTGGAGACGGTATTGGCAGTGCTAGTACTTAATTACAGTTCTCTACGCACAACCTTCAATGTCATTGGCGGTTGTTCCTCGAGAAAGCAGCCAAATGTAGCAACTAATTTCCTATTTTGATTTCAAAGCAACGTGACCGAAGCACGCTCTCCGCCCAAGCGATCAGCAACAATAGCTAAAGACATGCCTACTTTATCAAATCTGTTATTTGATCTAATATTGCCCCATTGTTGGCGCAGACATCGTGATTAATGCCATTAGTCGAGCCACGAAGGAGGAGGAGGAGGAGGAGGAAACTCGGGCCAGTAGCCTGCCTACCTGGCCAGCCATGATGACAAGATACCCAATTCATAAATAAATAACTCACCTGAATAGAAGGTGTTGATTTTGGCTAACTCCTTGTCGCAGAATTGCACGAACGTTTCGTCGAAATTGGCGAAATAACGAGTGACGACCGTCTGCTCCACGACTGCGAGGGGGTGTGGATGAAATAAAGAGGAAAAAAAAACATAGGATTATTTTTGCACCATTAAATGGGCTCAATTTTGAGCATTAAGATTACATGCTTATTACGAAGATGAAGAGTGCATTAAGCGAGCTTTTTGCTTCGGGCTATATCTCGATGAAAAGGAACAAACAGTGACATTGTTATTGCTATTGTTATTCCATGCTCAAATGTTGAATAGCTTTACATAACAGACAAGCGATTAAAGTAACGCTAAAGTAAGCGGTTTTAACGGTGTCATATTTTGCATTCAGAAATAGAATCGTAATTTGATCCCTGTTGAATTACACGTAACCTTATAGTCTCACTTATATTTTCTCACATTCAGGTTTTATGTTTGGGTAAATATGCATGGGGTTCACAAAGATGGCTGGTCCTGCATGGTTACAGGCTTTTCTTCATTAGCTTGTTAAGAATCGCCATTTAAAAGTACGAGTTTGATGGTTAATCATATACATTTGCATGTAGGTTTATTTGATTTAACGCCAATTTGAGAATAGGAACATGCTCATGCTTTAGCTATAATAATCAGATTTCAAGATGACGACCGTCTTGTACTCTGCATACAGCGTATAACTCTCTAATACATACAGAATGAAATTTAAATTAAAAAATGAAAAGGCTAGATATTTATTTAGATTATGTGGTTAATTTGGATAGCATTTGCTCACGAATCTCAAACGTTCATGTATGGCTCTTTCATATTTGATAAGTTAGTGAACTGCTATCTAAATTTCTAATTTTGAATTATAAAATATGTACTAATGTTGTGGACTGCTCGAAATAAAAAGAAGAGCTCGTGCTCTTGAGCAAATGCAATTACACTTTACTTACGCTTAAGCAAGGGCGTTAACTCAAACAAACTTCCAGCGATATCAAGAGAAAATATTTCTTTGTAAATGTATCACAAATTATACTTTTGTGATGTAGTAATTTGTGATAAGCTCATACATGCATGTACTCTAATGGAACGGATCAAGATTGCTCTTAAACTTGCGAGAACATTATTTGGGAATGTGGATAAACTTGGGAAAATGCAAACAAGTTTTAGGGCCATTTACCGATTTTATTGGTTTTTTAATGATTTTAATTTACGCTTTTCCAGCAATTGTTGAGTGAATAACAAGGGTTAGGCAATTAAGGGGTTACGAGTTAAAAGCAGCTTCGTTTCAAGGATGTGAGATCAACTTGCATCAACCTTCGCTATAATGCCGGTAATAAAACCGTTATGAGATTTAAAGTGGCCTATATCTATTAAATCTATGATGTTAAACATGTAGATTGTTGGTACTGTACTCAAAACATTATATTGGTAAGCACTGCGTACGCAGCATGTATATTTATTCAGTTTGATGGTATAGCATGAGTGCCACTTTAGTCAGAGCCTTTAACTTGCACAAATATTGACCAATGGTGCAACAAGTTTTTTTATATACATGTATATAGTAATGAATTCATATAGTAATAAAATTAGCTGCTAAAGATTTACCACCAATATATTTAAGCGCGTATAATTTAAGTGTCATAACATGTTACAAGTATGTGTGACATGTCAATTTATAATACAGTGAGTGAACATGTTTTATAGGTACGATTAAAAAGCGTATGTCGATATCTTGAATGTAACATGCTTTTTTATATCAGGACATGCTGGCATGATAAAAGACACGTAAATGTCCTATATACACACAACCTTATGGATACCTTCCAATTTTTTGAAAATGTATTTTTACATGCCAACAAAATGGTCACATAGGCAAAAACATAATGTACTTATTTATAAAAAATCGAGTTACAGAAAGAACGTATAATTTGTGTCATAACATGTTACATGTATGTGTGACATGTCAATTTGGAATAACACATGTCTTATAGATACGAATTCTGTATGGAATTTGTCGATCTCTCATATGTACAGTGTATTTCTTTTCAGGAATGTGCTTACATGTATTTTAAAATAAAATGAGCAAGGTTTCCTTAAACACAGATGCCTTACATGTCAGAAACATGCTAACATGTCCAAGACATGATGTAAATGTCTGGAAATCTTTCAATTTCTTGAAAATATTTTACCTGCCAACAATATGGACAAACTAAGTCCATGTTATCCTCGTTATCATTACTTATATTATTTTTATCGGTGTAACCCTTGTTATGATAGTTTATGGTCTGTTGACACATACCTTCGGCTGATGGCGCTTGCTCCATGGCCGTGTAAAGCATCTGCTTCATTTCCTACGACAAGAAAAAGAGAAAATAGACACCTGTTAATTAATTGTTAATAACGATAAAATCGCATTAATGGAAACGATGTTTGGCAATCAAGGTTTTATTTATTTATATAAACCGTGTCATACAAATATAAAATGAAATTAAGGCTTCTAGGTTAATTTAAATTTCGCAAATGTAGGCCTATAATGCAGGATTTATGAAAGAGCGAGCCGAGTTTTAGTGCTCCGAAAATGGCAAGAGCGCAATCAAAAAATAATTATCATTTAATTAAACCCGTGCCCCACGTGTTCAAAGAAATTCTGGGCGAAGGAATTTGGGGGTGAGGGACAGACCCAATTAAAAGGGAACGCAGATCATTGATTGTTTCTTTGCTATGTCGTTGAATTAGCATTGGGTGGGGATCCAGGAAACTTATAAAATCACACTGAGGAGTGCTGTGCTAGCCTATAATTTTAATAGGTAGATCTATTAGCATAATTGAAAAGTTGCTCCTCAGGAATTTAATCGAAATATGGCAATATATTACATGATAATTGCTTCTTAACAGCTGGACGCCATTTTCAAAAATAATGGCGCCGGCGGAGAGAACATTGTAAAACTATTGGATCTAACAAAACGAGGCATGCTTTCGTTGCATAATTTCAGATAAATAAAAATTACTCCTACGAGGAAATGTTAATTCGCATTAAGATGTTAAAGATCAAACAAAAATCAATTTATGATACAGTTTTTTTATTTTTAAATCCAATCGCAGTTCGGAGTAATTTGTCATGACTGCATACATATTCAATAAACTACTTTTTAATCTACCCACATTCAAAAGTAATGTACAGTACATGTATACTGGTTATCGTACTTTGGAAAATCGCGTTATGAAATTTCTTTCAAATACGCGTTCATTGACTGATACATTTGGTACAACTTCAAAATAGAACTGAAATACATAATAGGGTGGGTGAATGGTTGGCTAATTAAGGGTTCTTCAAACCAATAGCACCACCACATGCTGAGTTTTTCTTTTCCCATTGGCTTAATCTGGAGCCCTTACTTGGAAAGGAGGATACCAATCTTATCTTGTTCTGAAAATACAAATATGGTTGGATTCCCTCAATTGGGAGATTTAAAGAGATTGCGCATGCGCAGATTATACATAATGCCGCAATTTAGCCCTCTTGGTATATGAACTATGGCTACGGCTAAATACCACTTTAAGTTGGGTTTCCTTTTAGCCCTTGCTATTACGCACTTGTCATAAAATGACCACCTTTTAACCCTTCCGGAAAGTGGCCACGACTATTTAGCCATCATTGGCACACACCCCTTCTGAATTCTTTTATATTTTTCCACAATTTTCCATGGTCCGGTGTATTAACTACTGTACATGTAAACTATTTCAAAAAAATAAACTCGAATATACAAAATTTATTTGATCTTTGATAAAAGCAGGCAACACCTTTCGAGGTTTAGGAAAAAACCTTCAAAAGTATAAACTATTTCAATAAAGCCACAAACTACATGCAGAAAACTTTCATCGACCAGTTATCTTTAATTCGACAGTTTTTTTTCTTCTATTTGTGATTAAACGGAATAATGCAACCGGTCATAGCCGGATAACTATTGCAGAGATTTGAACATGTCACGCTTTCTGAGCAAAATTGGAAATACATTAAATTATTGTCAGCCAACAGAATGGACCGCATATCATTTTAATAAGTTTCTGGTAAACGCTTGGTTGGTCAGGCCATATCACGAGATTTACATACCATGATAATATTTCACCTTTTACCGTTTCGAGATAACATACACCGATAAACGCGTACACGTGTTTATTTATGGTCGCCGCAAGTCAGCGCAATATGCAAGTGGTTTTGAGGAAATTCTAATTCCGTTACTGCGAACTGACAGCAAACATGATTTCCTCTTGTAAAAACTAATCCTGCCGAGCTGTCGTAAATTTCAAAAAAATGTCATTCGCAGGTAGAAAACAGCGCTTTTTTACCCATTAATTGTATATTTAATCCAAGGCCGATATGCCCTGTGCATCGCGAAAGGCGCGAATTTAACCTTCCTTGGAAAGGACGCCATACGAGCAAGACCGTTGACACCACGAACAAGACAAATGGAGAAATTTGAGAATAAAAAAACTAAGAATAAAACGTATATGACAACCAAAGACAAACATTCCCAAATGTTGGTAACACGAAGTTACGGCCCTGTTGCAAGGTCCCTCTGCAGCTAGTATTCATGCGACTTCATCCAGCCTTGTCGGTCATCTTTGGGAATGAAATTCAAAAGACAAGGACGTTCTTCGAGAACATTCGAGAATTCTGGTCCAATTTTTTAGACATCAGTTTTGAACAAGACAGAACACAACAGATGGCATAAACACTTTCATTTGCCAGAAAGGAAGACAAATGGCAAAATCATTAAACTGTCTTCATACATACAATGTGTAGGCCGATATTCTTTGAGGTGCAAAATATTTCCAAACGTGTCTAACGTGTCCGAGGTTTTAGACAAAACCTAATGGAAATGAGCCAATTTCTGTAATTGAATTGAAATGTTGCAACTAAAGTGCTATCTGCAGAGAATGCTGCAATGCTTTACATGCTTTGCAATGTAAAATAC
Source organism: Ommatoiulus sabulosus (assembly GCA_034697705.1). Classification (NCBI taxonomy): domain Eukaryota; kingdom Metazoa; phylum Arthropoda; class Diplopoda; order Julida; family Julidae; genus Ommatoiulus; species Ommatoiulus sabulosus. The sequence continues at coordinate 10,401 of JAQGAO010000793.1, read as the reverse complement.
ATTCACTTTAACATTTCATGTATAGAAACGTATTCATTGTTGAAATGTCTCCTTTTGTAAACCACGTGGGGAAATATGTATACGTCTCATATCATTTTCTTAAGGGTGGTAGCCTATAGAAAGTATTCACGTCTAGCATGCTATCACCTCAGGCATAACACTTCCAATAGCTTCACCAAAGGCGTTTAAATAAAATGTCCATAGACGGCAGTGTTGGCCAGGCTTGATTTCAAATTTCTCTACGACTTGCAACGCCATCTGGCCGTACAGTGGCTCCAGTAGAGATTTTACAATAAAAATGTATGAATTTTGACTGGCTGACATGTTTAAGAAATGAATGACTCGTAAAAAACTACTTAATTATGATGGAGTTCTTGATTACTACTCTGTGGTGCCCACACACGATGGTTAGTATTCATAGAGGAAGCCAGAGTGGTCAACGAGTTGACCTAAGCATCCCATAAGTCCCACAATGCATCGTTCCTCGAATTAAGCACGGAAAGTCCGTAGGAAAAAGTAAGGACACGAGTTGCTTGTTTCGATAAAACGTGTTTTCTCAGAAAAAGATGAATGATTTGTCGTTTTAATACTGCACAAACGGCGCAGTGCCCTTTGCCTTCAACCCGGCCTGCATTTCTAATTAAGATTATATCGAGCCCACCTCTTGTCCTTGTGGCAAACATTAGCTCGTAATTTCTAAGCTCTTAATCGACAATTCCACCCCCACTTTAATTGGTGTTTGACCTGGGCCGAAGTTTCAAGTCCGAATTTTTTTAAAAACTAATTAAGATTTTCGGTAACAATTGGTTGCACCTATACAGTACATGTATTTACAGTAAACTTTCGGACAGTAAGATTCTCGGAATACAGTCGGAATATATTCACAACATTTTGGTTTTTAATAGTGCCTATAATAACATTTTTCGTAATTGGCGATTACGAAAGTGGATTAATTATTACGATAGGAGTACTCAGACAAAAGCTTTACAAATTTTACTTTGGAAGTCTTCACTTGTGCAAAGGGAATGCATCAATTGGTTTAAAACCAGCGATAACCTTGAGTGAATTTTCTTAGCCAATTAGCATGTCGATTTTGCGCACGTGACTTCACGACTGCCAAAGTACGGTTCGAAAAGCTTCTGTCTGAGTACTCCCGAGTCGTTATTTGGAAAGCAGTAGGCCTACCATAGAGAAGTAATTTGGAAAACATACTCAAAGCATTTGAAAATGTTTGTCTCTCGATTACATGTATTAAATTTCCATAAAGATTATTTAGAACTCAAGAATACAGTTGGAGACTTTTTGGTTATTTGGAAAACATACCAACGCATTTCCAAATGCTTCAAAAATGTTCAAAATTATGTTTTAAAAGTCTGTCGACAATTAAGTTTCCATGACGTAGAATGGAGCAATTCGGATAATTTTAAGATAACCAAACGAGTTTCGACTGTTTCGTTGACCATCTCGTTTTTAACCTTGTTCTTGTTTTTCACACTTCTGGTTGTATGCGAGGTGGTCCATTAGTAATTTTAAAAGGTAGGAAAAACATCGAAGAAGGGTTAAAAGTTGTCATCTGCATGCAGTTACAATTTTGCAAAGTCATGCATTCACGCAGGGCCGTATAGTTTCTGCGAGGGGTAGTTTCTCCTCAAACTTAAGAAAAACGTTACAAAATTAAAATAAAAACCTGTATCGTTTTTGGTACGTTTTGGATAATAACTTTGATAAGTGATCTAAAAAAGTTGTTTGCTAAGCGTATACCGCCTCCCCCGCATTGCTGATCAATTTATTGCGGTGTATTTGCGATGATGTAACAGCATATCTCCGTGAAATCGGTTTTGCATGCCACTAAAATGCGATTGAGGCTTCAGAAAAAAAAGTATTTGAATTTTTTGTTTTGCTCTACCCGGTGCGTCAAAAGTTGTTAAAATTGGATTTGGCCAAGAGTTAATAAACAATGTATACTGTATATGATTTGTAATGATTGATAATATTGATAATACAGTATGTGATTGATAATGCTCGTCTATAAGGATAAGTACAGTGGAACCTTATTAAGAAGTACTCGATTTATACGAATGTCTGATATAGTAGCCTACCAACTCACTTAAAGTTCCCGTTCTAGGGAATTGACGAATAATGTTAAATTATTCGTTTAAGACGAATTCATAACTCGGATATTACAAATTTGTGGCTAAAACGAATCAATTTTCGATGCTATATGTTACGTTAAAACAGACTTTAGACAATATGAAACAAAAGATGCGTTTTAATGGGGAATTCCGCGATTAAAGTTGCAGCATCTTCCCATTAATATCCGTGGGGTAAAATGTTATCCAAACCTCGATAAAACTTTTAAGTTCTTATTATTGAAGTCATCTAAAATAACGGGTTAATGTTATTATAGAGTTCTTGTCAACCCTTTAATTCCCTTGTATCAGAAATGTGTTTTGGAATCTAAAATAAATACCTCGCAATTCACTGATGAAAAATCTCGAATTGAGAGCTCAGGCTTAGTTTATTTGAATAACCTGACTCCAAAAACCTACTCACATGCGTAATAAACTGTACATTCATTTTCATTGTGTCAAATGTTCATTTTCAAGTCAATGTGTGTTAATTTTATACAGATGCACAGTCTTAATGGTTCACCCGATTTACAGCTGGAAAATTAGGATCTTCAATACTTAATGTAATGCCTTTGCTGAAAAGTATAGTCTAGACACCATTTTAGTAACATAAAATAATCATTTTCTCGACATGTGAAAAACATGGTATGTGAAAGAAATCGATACGGTCAAACGATTACGGTAATGTACTTTCTTCGGTTTTTCAACACGCCATGCACTTAAATGTTTAAAACATGGGAAGCACTTATTTTTAACATACTCATTTACACTTATTCACCTTGATTTTTCTATAAGAGTTAACGCTTATCACATTGATAGTGTTTCTATAGCAAATTAGAAGTAAATAAACTTTTTAAGTTGTTGTTGGTAAAAATTATCTTTACATTTTACATTAAAAGCTGTTAATTGCTTTGGTACCAAGGCTAGAAGTATATATGGAGTATACACTGTGTGTATTTTTTTAAATTTTGTGGAGATATATTATCTGGTATTTAATGTTTTTCGACCCTAAGACTTTTTTTTTTTTGGAAGGTGACGTTTTTTGGTATTTTTAAAAGATAAACGGTTTATCAGGTGGAGTACAAGTGCGGGTATTTTAATAGCGCGCTGTATGCGACATCTACCGCATATATATATATCGTGAAGGATAAGATAACTAATTCACTATTAATTCTTATTAAATTATTCGAATGGCAGATAAGAAGAACATCAATTAACAACGGCAATCAAACGCAAGAGTTTTTGATCGAAATCAGGCTATAGAGTGCATTAGCGGTAATGCCAAACTGCAGCACGATATTTGGCAAATGATACAGTCGCTTAGGCAGTTCACGATAATGCCTCACGTGCGCACAGACTGAGATCCAGTATCAATTATCTGAAAACAAAAACTAGTCTAAATTACTCTCAAGTCTGGCAACTTATGCGTTCTCGTAGTACGTAGGCTATACATGTACATGCAGTAGTTGATAAGCACATCGCCACCCATGCCATGCCAAGGATTGCTATCTAGGCCTGTTGGCAACTAGGCTAATTAACGTGTTTTTCTCGTAAATAAACATTAGTTGTTGTGTAATTAGACCTGCCTCAATTTTTCAACATTCGGACGGCCATTAAACACGTTTCTTTTTCGGCGATGAAATTCCTCGTAAATTAACCCGCCATTACTCTTTCATCTTAATTGTTCCGCAGAATGCTCGCTTTACCGAGCTGGTGAATTTTGAAAACTTCTTCAGAATGCTGTAGCTCTAGAGTTTTTCAAGAGTTTACAGAATCGTGTGTTTCTTAATCGAGCTTTAGTTTCTCAAGACAATTTAAGAAAAATTCTTCACGTGTTCCTAAATATACATGTAGTTAAAGTAGATGCTCATTATCTTTAATGCCATTTGTGGACTTTAACATTCGACTAAATTTATGGCTTTTTAAATGGGTTGGTACCCAATTAATAAATATATTTCAAACTGTGAGTAGGTTGAAACACTTAATATACAGTATATCTAACAACTTTGAAAAACAAATATATATTGATAAAATTAATTGAATGAAAACAAGGGATTTATGTACTATGCTTAAATGTTATTACATATGTACAGAAATGCTTAAATTACAGTTTATTCGATTTTGAGAGACCCAGCTCCCATAACATTTTGCGTTACAGATAAGTTTTAGGTTCATAAATAAAATAATAAATAACTAGTAAATAAATAAGTTTGATTATGTCAGGTTAATTTGGTTTAGAGAGTATTAGCTTAAGGATTTTTTTGTTTGGCCACATATTCTGACGCCACTCTGTAAAGAAGCCACATTGTTTGTTCGTTTATTTTTGCTAAAAACGTTTCCAGAAAGCAATTAGGTTTTTGTCGGAGTTTTATGTTTTGTTCGGGATGTTAAATTGACTATTTTTGGATGGGTACATGATGATAGCAACTGATGCCATGAATGGGTATGGGATGAGCATATAGGGTAGGATACAAAGCATTGCAGGAATTGGATTGAAAGTGCCTGAATTAAAATATACAGTCTGCAGCATGGGTTTGATCTGTTCTGGAAAATATTTTTTTTAAAACCAGAAATGCTTAAATACTTCTAATGATTTTACATCTTTCATTATACTTAAAAATATCTGATATACAACGCATTTCTATACATGCATGTAAGTTTTGATGTGCATCTAAGCATGTTTTGCAAGTGTCTATGCAAAATTTGCCAACTTTCAGAGATTTTGTAATTGCGTTTCAGCAAATACATTCCATAATTTCATTTCAAAATGGACACATTCGATTTCACATTTAAACTGCTGTACATGTATATGTGTATTTATTTAAAAATGTTGGACAACCAACCATTGAACCAGGTTTATTTCAAAATTTGAGATACATGTCTTATGACATGCAAAACACGTCTTTTCTTAAATATCGTTTCTCATATTTTCTCATATAACATGTATTATGTATTGATATGAAATTGGTACATGTAGATTCAATAAAAATGCGTTCAAAATCCTATGCACATTCTTGGGAATAATGGGAACCGGTTAAAACTAATTCAAGTTATACAGTATGTTGAATCTGCGTCGTCCATCGGAACTCTAGCTTTTAGAATTATTTTCATTTTGAAATTGGCCAACAGAATTTGGAACCGGTTTAACATTGTTGTTACTTTTATTTAAAGTGGAACTACTGTATCAGATATGCGATTACACCACATGCACTTGGTTCCTTAATTAAATTATCTCCAGTGAAACCTCTATAGCTAGAGCTCCAATAAAATTGCACCACCATTATACATTAAGTGGAAATTTTACGTGAATTCATTTATTATAAATACGAGATAAAATTACTTGGAATTCATTGGCAAAGTCAATTTCTATATCACAATTTGTAAAATAGCAAACCTTCAAAGGTGTTATAAATCATGCTTGGGCGAATGCATTTTGGTTCACCTGCATGCTTATTAATTTAGTCAACTTTATAGGACTTCGCAAAAACTTTTTGGGACACTGGGAAATTCCCGTCCATTCGTAAGGCTGGCGCATAACCTGGTAGCCACCCATGGCAATTCCTCGCAGCATGTATTGAAAATAATTTCTGCAAGGCTGTCTGCAAGGTTTTCTGATACGTACAGTGCTGTCGTTTTCATAAATTAGCATAAAATTATACAGCATTTTATATTGATATAATAAAATGGGGGCGAACGCTGTAATGCATGCTGAGAAATTGTCGAATTGCTTCCTGCCTATAGTAATTTAAATAGATACGAGCTCGTAGATCAATATGTTGCTATAAGCTATACAGGGTGACTTGAGCAAACAACAACAATTAAAGCTACTGAAATTCTGGTTGACTCCAACATGGCTGTTCGGGGTGGTGCTCAATTATTTCGCATCTAAATTAATAAAGGGTGTCTTGGTAAAATTGAATCACAGAAGAAGGACAATAGCTATGCAGGGTGTCCAGTAAATCCGCAACATAAGATTTTTATATCTATGCATGCCATCACGTCTGAATGTCTATATTACGGGTACTCAAAATCTTTACGAATCGTGCCTAAAACTTATGTTCACGGAACTTGTTTACTACAGATCGTCCAGATTTGATGCTCAGTAGCAATATTAAAAGAATATGAATATGACGGCGGACTACGAGACGCCCCGTAGAAGCCAATATACAGTATGTACCTGTACATGTACTGTACATGAATGTTTTATAAACAAGTGTAGACTTCAGCCTGGTGTTTCTAGAGTTGCTACCAGGAAGACATCGCACTTATCTGTATAAAGCGAATTTGTACTTGCATAAAATAGTCTCTGTTGTAAATAATATTGCGATATGAAACTGGAAAGTTTTGTCTCCTAATAATAGGGGTACTCAGACAGAATGGTTTGGGATTCGCACTTTGACAGTCGTGAAGCAACCTGTGTAATTTGGTCGATGTGAATTAGGCATTATGCAGAGTTGATCATTATGCAGGGGTGATGTTTACATCGAATCAATAACTAAAAGAATATGACTCGGCACTGCCTCCGAGTGATTCTCGCCAATGTAATGAATAAAGTGTCACGTGATATGCATGGTGGGGAAATCTGCATAAAGCCCAACATTAAATACTGCATCTGTTTTGGTTTTGTTTCTGAAATATGGTTCATTTCCTTTTGTCACCCCTTCATTAGGGCGCCATTGACAGCCGTTTACACTTCAAGGACTGCGAGCGAGTGAAGGCTCGCGCAACTACGAAATTTATAAACACTCATTAAAGCACGACGGACTTCCCATAAATTAGGGAATAAAAAACTTTCGATCGAATTAAACAGCGGGGAACTGTCATTAATCCAGAATGCTAATTCGACAAGTTTGCAACCAGGAATGCGCGCACGCCACACATCAGTACGCCAAAGCAACGTTCGGAAAGTCAGTAAAAAGCGTACTCAGAACTCGGCATTCATGCATTGCGCACTTTTCCCACAGAGACACACGCTCGCGTTTGTTGGGTGTCGCGCCTAGGCCTACATATCCTTCCTTAGGGGTGCTTATCAAGGTTCTCTCCCCTTATTGGAAATACCCCGCACATGGCATGATGTGGTTTTTAAAATGCAACGAGCGCCATTGCCCACCTGTAATTAAAATTGCCATTGACGGTGTCAAGCGATCGGGCAAGGTTTTCGGTACACTCGTCAATCCTGGAAACGATTGACCCGGGCGATGACGGGGCTAACTCGTTGTTCCTGCCGCATGGGCGTACGGTGTAACCCGTACAGTATATGCAAAAGCGCGCACATATTTCATTCAAATCGCTCGGTTTTCCCCAGGCCGAATCAACTCTTGATTCTCTCCAGAAACCAAATCGTTTCACTCCACGCATGGCGTGTTCACCCCTGGCCAAGTGACCTCGGGATATTCGCTTTTGGCGTGACCTCTGCTGGGGCCATACGTAACGTGACGGCATTGGCATAGCTTACGTCTTATTCATCTCTGATTGCCCAAAAACTGTCTTTTTCGGGGCAAAAAATTTGAAGGGCAACTTTCGGTTTGACATAACTGGTCAAAGAGAAAGGAGCGCGCCATGAATACAAATAACCCGAACGGGTGAATAGGCCTTGGTAAACAAGCTTGCGGTAAAGCGGTTTCTCGGAATTGACAAAGAGATAGCAGTTTTATACCTGGACGTTGATAAGGGCAACGCCGCAAGGGGCAGTGCATATTCCTACAATGCTAAACGTCACCTACAGTTACAGTAAGTTGGACTCCGTTCATCATCCAACCTCACGGATGTTCGAAAAGCATTGACCGATCTCGAAAAAAATATGGGGTGCTCAGGCATAAAAATTGTGGATCACACTTTAGCACGTAGTCGTGAAGTCACGTATACGCGTGCATAAGGAAGTTATTAATTTCTTTGAAAATGGCTTTAACTTTCGAGAAATTTCAGAAATCATTTACCGGGTCGATGTGCCAATATTCTTCCTGAATCCGAGTACCCTTTTGGACGGATTCAACCTTTTGTGCAGTATCCAAAAACGAAAATATTGCGGTTCACTTCTTATAGTTGAGCTGACCGTAAATATTGGGAAGTTTTGCATTGAATTACAAGTCTTGTAGGTTTGCAATATCATATGCCATACAGTGTATACGTGTATCAAATATGCGACTTTTCTCAAAATCTACGCGATTTACTTTGGCATTCGATCATTATGTACAATGTGAACCAAAATATTTCTTACGTCCACGAAATTCATAGTGTTTCGATCATAAGTCTCAAACTATTTTTACGTTTGTAGACAGTAGAAGTACTGTATAGAGAAAAATATGATTTTCTTCCAAGCGACTTTAAGACATCCTGCACATCAAATGTCGGGGCATAATGCATTTAACCACAGTACATGTATACAAAAAGACCAGTATGGCGACTCCGCCAACCTTGAGCTCGTATACCGCCGCACAGGAATAGTGTATGGGTGAAAAGTCGTGAGTTACTCACTCACGGTACTTTGCTCACCGAAGTGAGCTATACTTCAACTCAACTTGTTCATCGTTCACTAGTTCGAACCGGATTTAAGTGAACTAGCGCGAACTGTCGTTCACTTACTCACTTGAGTTAACTAGTTTTTTGTTTAGTTCACTCAGTCATACATTATCGTGTGGCACGCTTCACTCGTTCTGGTGGTTTCGACATCAAAGGTGCCGACATGGAGTGATCCTATACATGTATATACTGGTCTTTTCGTAGTACTGTGCATTTAACTGTGTATTTTCGAGCTATAAAGCATGATGCTCTTGAGTTGACATAGCACGTCGCATGACGCAAGTTTTTATGTCACCGCTCTGGTGGTTTCAACATCAAAGGTGCCGACACGGAGTGATGCTACTGGAGTACTGGTCTTTTCGTATAGCCTACATGTACTGTGCATTTAACTGTGTATTTGAGTTGACATAGCACGTCGCATGACGCAAGTTTTTATGTCATGCCAATGAAAAATGGCTCTACTTTCGTATTTTCTTGCTTGAGGTGCGTTCGGAAATTCCCTCCTCGCTGGTCACAAATAGGGGTAAGGTATACGTCACTCGCATGCAAGCAGCGCCTCCGTTTCCCCCGGTGGGAATTTCCGCCGCACCCATGGCGAAATTGGCGTTGCGTGCAACAGGTTCATTTATGGAAATGCCAGTTTTAAAGCCAATCAGCGCACCGGTTCCGAAGGCCGTCCGCTTGCTAACGGTCAATTGTACAAATCGGACATTTCGTTACGTAAACGACCCCCAGTCCCTGCGATCACGTTGTACATGTACCTCGAAACTTATCTTTATCGGTTCTAACGGTACATACGACGATGTGTTCGGATCACTTAATTGCTAAATTAAGTCGTTTTTAAACGATCAATTCACGTATACATTGTCTGGTCTGCCATCTTGGTGATCCACACACGAACACGCGCCATGTTTCTCCAACTTTAGACGTCCCACGTTCAAAAGAAACATTTTAAATAAAACATGTTCTTCATAAAAATCCTAAATCATTCTTTCCCTTTGACTGTAATAATAATAAAAGAATGTACTTGCGTTAAAATAATTTGGTTTTAGAAAACGTGTTCTGAAATGCACTCGTAACGTGAAATACTATACTCGTATAATTAGTTTAAATGCGCTATTTTGAATAAGGGAAACCTGCAGCTTTTTGTGTTAAAAATTGCAACAAATTTTAAATGATTTCGAAGTTGTCTCTGGGTAATTACCGTATTTGTCGATCCAGGAATCGTTTATTGTGCATGCAGCCTCATCGTTATGCAAATTCAACCTATACTCTTCTTTAAATTTAATTTTAATGAGTAGATTCATGTGCGATTATACAGTACCTCGCCCTGTATTTTTCAAAAGCACAAAAAAGACCAGAAAAAAACCTAAGTTTTAATGAAATTGCAATGGTCGTTATCAAAACATCGTTTAACGTCAACCGGTTACATGTAAAGAAAGCAAAAAAAAAAGGGTTTGGAAAAAAAACACTTTTGCATTATATAGTGTTTCATGCTCAAGAAGGCCGCCACTATTCATTAAATAATAAAAACAGTAAGCCCTACATTGCTAAATTCAGAAAGTTATAATTTTAAAGATTAATTTGCACAATTTCGTTTCTGAATGTTATGGTTTCACGCATCGTGGTACCGTATTCCCCCGCAAATAAGTGCATGGCACTGTAAATAGGGGGATACCTCCATGCCACTATACCCGGGGAATAGGGCATGGCCATTATATATAGGGGTAAAATTTCGGGAAATTTCCCTTTT
>JAQGAO010000792.1:0-29390 GCA_034697705.1 Ommatoiulus sabulosus | reverse complement strand
ATTTATTGTTATTATTTTTAACATCTTCGTGGACCCCCAGTACCTAATCCATGGACCCCAGGTTAAGAAACCCTGGTTTAAGCCATAGTTCGTCGGACAAAACGTGACTTCAGCGATAAGAACTCGAGTTTCATCGAAATTTGGATCAAATCCTATACACACAACTATGAATGGGACGGTGCTGCCACTTTTATCGGGAAATTCCACGTTCTATAACGTACCTTTTTTTCAATTTGTCTAAAGCATGCATGCAGGCTAAAGTTCGTTTTAACGAAACGTAGCGCGAATGCTCGGGAACTCGAAAATTCATTATTTCCGAATTTCGTAATTCGTCTTAAACGATGAAATGAACTTTATTCGTCCATATACAGTATATGCCCAAGGACGGGGACCGGAAATCAGTTCGTATACATCAGAAATTCGTATAAAGCGAGTTTTTTTAACGAGCTTACAATGTAGCAATTTCGATACCGATTCTATCCAATCTTCATCGTAGGAATCAGTGACAGCACGTGTCAGTATTATCGGGGAACTTCCCCTTATAACGTACCTTTTTTTCATATTGTCTAAAATTCGTTTTAACGAAACGTAGCGCAAATGCTGGGGAACTGAAAAATTCATTCGTTTTAGATGAAAATGTGCAATAACCGAATTCTGAATTGGTCAGTCTAAACGACGAAGTTAACATTATTTCGACAATTGCATGGGACGGCGACTGGAAATGAGTTCGTAGTATCCGAAATTCGTTTTAAGCGAGTTGTCACGCAACGTGAGTAAGGGTAACGTTCCTTCTGCTCTGCAGATTGTCTGCTAAGTTAATTACCCCGAGTAACGGTGCGCAAGCTGACGTCCACTGACCTTTCAAGGTCGTCGAACAATACGGGAATAGCAATTTTTAAAAACGTTTAAAGTGATTTTCTGCACGGTCGTTGAACCCGAGGAACATTTATCTTAAAATTAATCATTTCTAGCAGGTGTCAAAGATACTCATTCGGAACATCATACGGATCGAGCGCATCAACCATCACAAAAACAGCTGACATTTAAAACAAATATTTTAATATTTTTAAGATAATTGAAAAAAAACCAGGAACAAATGTAAAAGCTAGCTCATTAATTGAAAAGTCAGTTTCCATAAAAATAGAATTACTCTTATGTAAATATGGTAAACGTAAGAATTGATCAGAAACCATAAATGGTGGATTTTCTACTGAAATGATGAGATTTTCTAAAATGTTGTTGATAATATTGAACTATTTTAAAACACATTTTTACTGAAAAACGTGAACGAATTTATAATAATTGGCAAAAAAAAATGAGATTTTCTAAAAATTTTATGAGATGAATTTATAATAATTGGCCAAAAAATTTCGTTAGGATTTTCTCCTAAATAATATTTTTTTGAATTTTTTTTTTTATATAATTCTATCGAAATTTTTTCTTTCTTTTAATTTCAACGAAATTGATAATGAAAGCATTTTGATGCGCTAGCCGCTGGTCAAAATGTTCCATTTTTCCTAACTAATAAAGGGGAATTAAGTCGCGACATCGTGGGTGGGAGTACACGTAACATCGTGACCATTATTAGTTGAAAAATAACATTTTACAATGCTAATTAAGGGTTGTTCACCGTGACATGTTACATTTTTAATAAAGTCGCTACACGCTGAAAACATTATGTCACGAATTTCGTTTCTAATTAAACGCTCTTAGGGGCCACTCAAAAAAGACGTCCTCATTAGGGGGTAGGGGGGAATAGGTTGAGTCACGGACACAATGTGGACAGGGGGGAGGGAGGGGGGTATGACCAACTTTAACGTCCACTCGATAAAAAACGTGCCAAATAAAATCAGTTTAAAAAGTAAAAGGGAAATTGAGTGCAATATCTATAGGTGATGTGTTATAAATTGCAAAAGTCAGTAAACAGGGTACCTCCAGTCCTGGAAAAGTCAGAGAACTTAAAAGCTCAGGTCCATTCGCAAACTTTCAAATTTTCTTAGTACAAATTTGCAAAATTTTCATTTTTCTCGAAAAATTTGCAACCTTTTCCGAGGTCATCTTTACAAATTTTCCACGTTTTCTCGAGGACAAATTTGCCAAAATTTCCCAGTTTTCCCGAGGACAAATTTGCCACATTTTCCCAAGTACAAATCTTCAACATTTTGAACGGTTTTCGAGTACAGATTCGTAAAATTTTCAACAGTTTCCGAGGAGAAATTTGTAAAATTTCCAACAGATTCCGAGGAGAAATTTGCAAAATTCTCAACCGTTTCAGAGTACAAAATTTACGTTATCCGACTACAAATTTGCGAAACTTTCAAAATTTTCCGAATACAATTTTTTTTACGGTTTCGGACGTCTGAATGGGGGAGAGAAGGGGGGTCCTGATTGACCGGACACAATGCGGACAGGGGGTAGGGGGAGTCCAATTTTAGTAAAATTTTGAGGACGTCCTTTTAGAATGGCCCCATCGAAGTGGGTTAATTTTAGGATAAATGTTCAGTTCTCTGAATCTGCACCTCATTCACCGAAATTGTAAGAAATATTCCTATAAAATGGAGGCCGAATGGACAAATGGTCACGGTATATTCAATTTATGTCGCTCAAAATCATCGAAGGAAGAATTTAAAGAGTTGATTTTTTTTTCTATAAAACAATGGGAAAAAGGCGATGTTTTTTTTATCTTATATCCATTGGGGAGAAAAAGGTCAACGCTGTATTCCATTTAAATAATTATATCAAACACGAGCAACATTGAGGGGAAAAAAGGTTATGGAAAAAATATCCTGTATTGAAAATTTATTACTTGAAAGGGTGTGTCTAGAATTGATGTGAAATTTCTGTAAAATGTTTAGTTTTTTCGTTCAATCGTTTCCCAATTTTTTTATATACAAGGTATACACTTGTATACTCAGACTTACGGCTTAGTTACATGTACGTAACTTGACAAAACTTAACCAGACCTAAGGTTTGTTTATTTTGAGTTTGTTTTGAGAAGGAATGTCATCAAGATTTCGGATTTATATCTGTCTAGAATGTTAAATTTTCAAAGTAATATAGTTTTGTTTTTTAAATCGATATTTTTTGTTGTTTACCCAATTACTCAAACAATTCGTCAAAGCATTGGGGAAAAACAATCAACTGCTTTTAAAAAAGATGTTTATACTAATGAGTTTGAAAATGTAATATTCTAAGCAATCTAAGCATTTAGAACGTCATTCATTAAAAATGACCCATTTTTCAAACATTTAATCAAACATTATTTCGGACATTTAATCGGAAATAATTGAACAAATAATCGGACATTTTTTCGTACGTTTAATCGGGCATTTAATGTTAATTTGTCAAAATTAATTGGACAAATAATCGGACACTCTCCCCCGCATTTAATGGGGGATTTTATGGTAATTTGTTTTCGGAAATTATATCGGGCATTTCTTCGTACATTTATTTAACAGGGCATTTTTTCAGACGTTTAATCGGACTTAATTGGACAAATGATCGGACACTTTTCCCCGCATTTAATCAGTAATTTTATGGTACATTTTTTTCGGAAATTATATCGGGCATTTCTTCGTATATATATTTTTTCGGACATTTAATCGGACCTAATTGGACAAATAATCGGACACTTTTCCCCGCATTTAATCGGAAATTTTATGGTAATTTTTTTTCAGACATTATATCGGGCATTTCTTCGTATATTTATTTAACCGGGCATTTTTTCGGACATTTAATCAGACATAATTGGACAAATAATCGAACATTTTTAGGACATCCGAATTTCCGAAACTCCAAACCTACCACCTTACTTACGAAGTTCTACGTCAAAACAAATTGTTAAAAATGCATTAATGAATCGAGCCCTTCTACGAGCCCGCAGAAATTAATAACGAAATCATAATTTTAACTTACAGAAAGTAAAGTCCAAACGCTGATGACACGTGCTATAAACTCGGCGTAAGATATCCCGGATATAGTTTACGAATCGATCATTTCGCCGAAAATCGGAAAATCGACGCGATGACGCCACTGCAGAGAAAAAAAGAGATTCTGTCGTCAAACTTATACGAAAATGTGTGAAATTTGGCTTCGAAATGAAGGTAATTTAGCTACGTTTCAGCGCCTCGTGCGGCGAAAGAATAAAAATGTTGGAAGCGAAGTGCGAAACGAGCAGTGAGTATATAAAGTGGGTACACTGACCTCCATTCCCTTAAATACAGAAACGAGATACTGACCTCATTTTTAATGCTAACTCAGGCGCCCAAACTAGATTTATATACTCCGAAAAACATATCGGGTGTAACCTAAAACGAATCGGACGGCTTTCCAATTTATCACAATTTTTGTTCAATTAACACTTGGGATTAATCTTCGGATTTTTCCTCCAATCCGATTTGGGGTGTGTCCCTATTAAACACCAAAGTGGACTTCCTAAAAAGTACAAGTTTTCCAAGTCCACGTGTCCTTTTTATGGACGGTTGGAGAAATCGGAATATTTTGTTTTTAATACGGACAATCATCACGTGACCATTATTCGACGATCAGTGTGCTTGGTGGCGCCACTGCATGCGCTGTGCCAGGTGAAACATTCCGCTTAACCCCTTGTACATGCGCATTTGCATCTCACGATGAGCGCGGGATACGTTTTACGGTACATTATGCGGCATGGCTACACTTTTGACCAATAGGGAACTGTGTGCCACTTTTAAGCTCAGCCTGGCTTGGATAAGCTTTCTTTGTGCGCGCCCTCATTTAAAAAAAAATTGCCGCATTCTTATCGTGCTTGGTGGCGCTAGTGTAGGCCGAGTGATAAGCGCCTGCAATAAGCATTATTTGTGCTCGCACCCTAAGGGCCGTTTGCACCAACCGAGGTCAAAAGTGTAGCCATGCCGCCTATGTGCCGTAAAAACGTGTCCCGCGCTCATCATGAGATGCCAATGCGCATGTACAAGGTGTTAAGCGGAATGTTTCACCTAGCACAGCGCATGCAGTGGCGCCACCAAGCACACTGATCGTGCTTTGCGTTGCACCAATTAACTCTCGATGAAATAGCCCCAGGGTTATGAAACCCATGTTTAACCTTCTAAAACCAAAATGGAACACAGAAATGGAACTAATTTTGAAAAATGCTTCCAGATTGCGCACACTGGCTTCCACGTGCACGCGCAATTCCCTAGCTTCATCAGATTCATCCGTAGTGTGCGCCATGTTGTTTTTCCTAATAACCCGAGGTTAACCCTGCCTACTGGCTGGGTTAACTTTTCTCTTTATTTTTAACCCAACCCGTGCTTGTGCAATACAACAGTGTGTTAACCTAGAGTTACGCAGTAGGTTAACCCTAGGTTATTCTTAACCTCTGTTGGTGCAACCGGCCCTTATAGAGGTTACATTTCGGACTATTAACTTGATATTTTTACTAGTACTTGTAGCGCCATGAATCGCAAACAAATGCTTCTGTTTTCATGATAAGAATAACCCTCAGATGGACACAGCTCTACTAAAAGACTTTGCAGATGAATCTTCGTTCAGGAAGTTATTTTTCACCAACATGTACAGTGTATACATTACATGAATTTACAATTGTACAGTACTGTCCTTCAACTTAATCATTGTAGATAATGCTAGAACCGAGGTTCGCAATCTTCAACAATTTGCGAAAATTAACTGAGTACTTCAAACCGTTAACGAGGAAAGACGAACCGTCTAAGTTTTCGCTGACGAGTTTTCGAGAAGATTTTTAAAAGTCACGATCGGAGGAAGTTGATTGAAAGCGTTGTTATCCGAGAAATGAATAAATGCCGAATCATTTCAGAGAGTAATTAATCAATATCGGCCGCAACGAAGAAGACACAGGCTGCTCACTTTCAGATTCTAAAAAAAAGCCACCATCTCAATCCAACCGCAGCTGAAAACACAAAACCTCGAGCGTGTAAAATTAATCCTCCGGACCAGATTCCAACAGAAAAATGGTAATCTTTCGCCGAGCGTGATGATAAATTGGAAGGATAGAACCCAGATATTTCTATCTCGGAGGAGATTAACCAGAAGAGCTCCCAGATCTCTCCTTCTGAACATTCCGAAGCGCGGGCATTGAAACAAATTTGGGGTTTTTTGGTCTTTGCGTAGGAGCGAACATCTTGCTCATAAAGCGGGGCGATGTTTACGCGCCATTGCCACCATCAAATCATAAAAGTCCCACCGAAATGTAAATCCGAGTCATAAAAAACACGCGAGAAATTACCAAGAAATCGGGCTGTGCGACGTGAAACGTGAAATAAGTTGTAACGTTTCGTTGAAAATTAGCTCTTATAACGAACCCTCTTTACGAGTCAGAATTAGGAAAGTATATGACCCATTCCGGTTGAAAAACGGTGCATGGCGACATCTGCCGATGTGTACATACTGTATATGGTAAAGTTCCGTATACATTGTATAACCATATTACGTTATTTTGAAAAATTCGTATATGGTCAAAGTAGTTTGGTGCGTTTTATGTTTATGAACTCGTATAATGCGGTATACATGTTCAGTGTCAACATGCATAAGCTTACTTCTACTTATTATATTTTAAGATTCCTGATATTTTTCGGTAAATATACTGACTTTTTCACATATGCGGCCATTTAAAGCACATGTAGCTTTTGAGCAATCATGCATGGTAGACCTGTCATAGAAGAACATGTAGGCCTACAGTGTACACTGGGTAAAATCTTCAGACCATTTTTTTGACAAAATGCCAGCGAGTTTAGGTCAATAAAATAGTTGGATTTGCAGTAATGCACTAATAAACTCGCGTTGTAATGTATACTGTATGTTAGTAAGTACAATAGATTATCAGGGAAATGCAACGATGAATTGAAAAGTTTGGAAAAAAAATATTCCTTATTCTCCCAATTTCCCAAACTATATGTGTTTAATAGACATTACAGGTTGTTAACTATCCGATATCGGCGTCACGATGTTTTTTTCCATCGTTTTCTTTCTCCCTAAGCTGTTGGAATTACATACACATCCTGCATTTCTTGGAATGAAAATTACGATCAAAAATTCTTTTTTTAATTGTATCCGCTATTTTTCGAGAAATCCTGATTGACTATTCGGGAAATAGGATGAAATCATCAGATTACATTTGTGGGAGTGAATGGAAAAAGTTCAAGATTTCCTTGAATCGATTAAAATAATCGGAAGTGGCAGCATTCTCGAGAAACAGATAAAAAAGTAGCTGTAGAAACGTAGAAAGATATTACGGCAATTTTGTTTGAGTAACGTACGCTATCACGCACGTGACTACAAACACGGCCAGTGAGCAAAAGGGCACTAATTAACCGTGCGATTTACGGCTCGTTTGACGGCTCCATTTAATCGGCTGTCAGTAGCAGTAAATCACAATAAATGAATTGAATATTTTTTTGCTAATTAGCTAGCTGTGTAGCATCACGATCGAAGTTTCTATCACGGTATTTTACACGATTGAGTAGTATGGTGTCAGCGACTCTAAAGCATCTGCTACGCAGCTAGCTAATGAAACAGCTGATTCTTTTTATCTTGAGAGAAGGTTTGTGATTTAATGCTTCAACGAATCACAGTAAATAAAAAAGATGTTCACTCTGTGACTAATCGAGTGTCAAAATGTTTCTGGACCTACAGTGTATAACTTGAAGCGATGCATACATTTCCGATAATTTCAGGCGAAAAATTTATCTTAGACACGACCAGTCATTAAATTTCTTCAAAACGACGTTTCGGCACCCATGATGCCTTTATTCCAGTTCTGACAAGATTAAACAAAATTCATTAAAATACCGAATTTTATAAATTTTTTAAATACCTCCCCCCCCCCTTCCCCCCAGTGACAACTAGAGAGCTCTAGTGACAACATTCAAACGGCGCCACCTAGTGGAAGCAGCTGTTTTTCATTAAACCTAGTGGCGGAAAAGGAACCCTCATAGCTGGTACAAGAAAAACCTCTCAATCTACTGAAAGTATTTTAAATTTGAGCACAGTCGGATTCCTAAACCATAGTTTATGTTACAGGTCACCCAGTTATCACCTCCAAAGCCAGTAATGTTCCAATGTCACTCAACTTGACTAGTCAATCCATTGACCGTTATTTTCGCACTCCTTATTGGACAATTTCAGACAATTGTTGTAGAAAGGATTACTTCAAATTTCGATTATGTACGGGCTCCCACTTTACATAACATTCCCATTTTAACGGAGTAATACAAAATTGCTGAATTTATTTTGACAAATACTTCATCCTGTTCCCATCTATTTTCTAATACTGTAAAAGAAAGCATGAAAATAATTTAAAATGTTTAACACGTTTCATTTTAAAGAATATTTGGCTTAAAGTTTCTTTAATAATAAACAGGAAAAAGAATCAGCAGCTGCTCAGAATTGTTTTTTAAAACATTATAACATGCACGTACTGCTTATGGAAATGAATGCTTAGCGTGGTTGTGACAGGTGATGCACGGCTTAGGCCTGCATTAGTATAGTTGTAGTTTACTTTAACTATGAACATCAACAAGTATATGTTTTAAGCAGAATTTTTCTCTTCGCGAGCTATTTACCTTGCGGGATAAAAAAGCAACATATATGTATTCGCAAACATGTACAGTGATTCGCAAACAAGGGCGTATATTTCGATTTCCTACTATTTTTTTAAATTTTTATTGCTACTACCTACTTGCTTGAAACAATCTTTTAATATTCAGAAAGTGCATTGATCTATATTCAGCAGACAACTTCAAACAGGATATTGGCAAAAAACGATCAAAGGGATGCAATTTTTTGATCAACATTGCAATCATCCAGCGTGACTCCCGTGAGGAATTTCATAGCTAAACCTATCTCAACACGGCTTAGTTTTTGTCTAACTTGTAAATCAAGCCTCGAGTTACGATGAAAATAAATCGATATTGATATATCTGTGTAACGCTGAACGTGTCGCACTTTATTTCCTTTATCCTCCACATCACGACCCTAGCTGCAGCTATGACACAAGTAGAAAGGGGAAATACTATTCTCAAAATATTTGGCTCAAAGTCTAAAATCCCAGGTTACTTTTCAATAAAAATGAATGGTGTTGGCTATGCCATCTGAACGACAGTCGAAATTGGGGGGAAACTTACGCGAAATGTCAACAAGGATATATTTCTTGCCTGTGTACCAACTGGATGAAGCTTTTCATTGGCAAGGGGATTTCATTTTCAAGTACGTCCCACACATTCTGAAGAAAATTTGCGACGTGAATTTATCTTAATTTATAGGACAACAACAGCCTTGTTGCAGTTTGAAATATCGCAGAAGTGGCGACATTTTCAACGTTATACACGTATTGCTGAAATTGTACCCACGAGATACATTTTCATTTACAGTGTAAATCTTACTCGATGGTGTATGCGAATAAAGTTATTTAAATTCGATATCAAAAATGTCAGTAAATATAAACCGTAAAAAATGATACGACATTACCTGTAAGCTACTCTGAAGTATACAAGTACAACATCTTTAGAAGTACGAATACATTGAGTAATGATTAACATTTTGAAAAGTTTCAAATGCTGATTTTAAAATTTATAAAAAATGTTTTACCATAGCAAAACGAAAAGTGTCAAAACAAATGTATTAATTATGCAAGTAATCTGGTGGGCTGGTTGTGGATGTTTAACACGTACATGCATGTATGATGTCCTATGACATTTATTACACCTATTGGGAAGTAATACGTTCATGTTGGTTAACAGGTAATGTCGTAGTCAAAGAAAATTGGCCAGGGGCAATGTCTAGGTGTAGTGCTAATGGACTTCGCACTAAGGCATAAACATCATAAATATTTAGTAAAATAGCTTATTAAGATACTCTTATTTGGATGGCCACTAATCCAACGTGATCAAAACAAACTGACCCACTAGAAATCCTGTTCTGGGTCAAGCGAAAGTATTTTATGGACATAGCACAGTATACATGTATACATACAGTACTGTACAGGCACATAGGCCCAAAACGATAACTAGGTCAGTTGTTTTTGTGATGGAGAAAAAAAACAAATTTGGCCAAGAAAACAAGGTGTTGGAGACCGATATACATTCCAAGACGAACAACGTGTAATGACCCGGGCTTAAATAGCGAAGGTGACCCCCTCCCTTTTTTCATAATGTCCTACTTCATCACGATCTACTTTCCGCTTAATGGTCAGCTCTCTTCAGCCCATCAACGAAACCATAATGAGATTTCGCACTTGAGGACATTTCCAATGAAGAAGCAAATGAAGCAAAGGCAAAAATCAGGACAAAAAAAAAGAAGGACGCCAGCCAAAGAACCCAATCAAAAGCCAAATATCCCGAAATAACGGCTTTCGAGCCAATAAACTATGGGTCTATTTTCGGAAAATGCTGAAATGCTTGAAAAACATGAAATATTCAGAACGACGCAAACGACGAAGCCACCTCGTTCGCGCATGGCTTTGCTTATAAAATAAATATATACCGGGTCCTTCTTATGCGGGAAATGCGTTATACTGTATAGCGCGGCTCGTTCATTCATGACCCAATTTATCGCTCTGGAAATTTTATGAGTTTTATAACACAATTTCAAAGATGTGGCATTGACACCAGTCGTGAATTATGTTTACTCGGCAAAGCCGTATATTTTTTTTACAGGAGAAATAGTGATGGAGAAACAAAGAGCAATCTAGTTTCAAAGCTCTTGGAAAGCGGATAACAGCGGGAAATGACGTCATAAGACTATAACGAAATGGACATTAGGATTGTGAAATGTTCATAAAGTTCATCGTGAGTCGTACTTAAGATGGTAAATGATGACGAAAGATTCTAAGGATACTTTTGTTTTTAGATTTGTAAAATTTATCTTTCTCCAAGAATAATCTTTTCACGTGAAACTTTTCATTTAACAAACGAAAAAATTACTTTTTAAATATTAAAAATACAAAACGGAACATGAAACGAAACGACGCATTCAATTAGCATAATTTTATATGCTTTTTTTAAATAGATGAAAGGAGAGTTAAACAACGACCTTAAATAAGGTAAACTCGTACTTTAAAAAAAGGTAAATAAAGTATTGAAAAATCTTTATTTTTTACTGTATTTTTTAAAGTTTTATTACCGTTCCTGCTAGATTCAATCTAGCATTCTTATAAGTCTTATAAGATCTTATAAATCTTAAAAGTCAGTAGAAAATGGGAGAAGTGAGAAACATTAAATCTTTTGATCTACTGTTCGGTGAAATTTAATTTTTAGTATGTATGATAAAAGTCAAGTTTTTGAATAAACTGAACATGTGACTATAACATGTATTGTTTGTGTATGTAACACACATAATTGCACTAATAATGCTGCGATATACATACATTATGCATGTATACAATTCGCACTTGCTCAAATGACGATGGTTCGAATCGTTATAATAAGAATGCTTTTAGTTCAATCACAGATTAAAACTTTTATTCCATTGTTTTTATTACTTATTATCTCAGCAGAAACCCTGTCTTACTTAATGGGTGATATCCGGAATGGTTGAATATGTTGTTGCACATTTATGCTGTCCATTTTGCCTTATCTTTCAGTTTATGTATCATTTCCACCACGGAAAAGACCAGAGACCTTCATTGATCACCTCCACAATCGCTTTGGTGCAGTCTAATTACTTTCAGCGAATTCAATCACGACAGCAGTGATTCGTTTAAAGTTAGTGCCTCTATAAACTAAGCATTAAATTACAGAAGAAAACTGAATTCCGAGAACTTGCGAAATCTGGATAAGGTATAGCCAAACAGCTTAAATGAGTAATAACATTGTCTAGACGATAAATTTAACTACTCTGATGAAGCTAAATGTCATACAGCGGTGCACGGGCGTTATCATAATTGTAGAAAATCGTTTTCAACAATTAATCCTACATGTACAGTACATGTATTTAACAATTCATCCGATGATTAGATGCAGACTAAATCGTTTTAAACCAATAATGGAAAATACGAAATAACTATACGAGGATTTTTCACTTGTGCTACTCTTTTAATAATTAACGACACAACAGGTATACATTTTTGTACTCACTTATAAATGAAGTGCGAGTTCCGAGTTGCGCACATGTTTCGTGACATGTCAAGTATGGAACTGTTTTATGCAGTATGTCATACTTTGTTTCGAAACTATTCTTAGAAAACATTTTGAAACTAATTACGTTGTGCAAATTGTAGGACACACGGTACAAATAAACCGTTAAAGGATCAATCTTGTGAACATGTTTTCAGAAATATACAGTATATGTTATGTTTAATTATCCAACCTATTTAATGTAACTAAAAAGCTAAGGCTTCATGCTAAAGTAAATGGTTTTAATATTGGAATTATAGCTGAAGAAAAACTGTTTGGTGCACACAGGCATCTCCTAAAAAAAACTAAAAGTTTTCGTAAATTAAACTTTATTTAAAAAGCTTTTAACACGCCATCAATCCTGCTCTTAATCAAAATGCATGCATCAGTGATATAGTACGAGATTATTATATTTGACTTGTTACAGTTTTTGTGTGTGTAATTAACGTATGTAAATCATGATTAAATCTGTATAGACGGCATTTGCATACCTGTACACTGTATTTTTAATTAGTTCTATCACTCATGAATTTCGTTACAAGAATAAACTCGAAATAATTTTATTAAATCATTTTTTTTAAATATTACTTCCATTATTTATCATTTAAAAAGATTACGAATTGTTCTTTCGCATTCTCAAACCCCCACAAATAATCAAACGTATCGATAATTTTGAATTCTCAAACGTGTCATTCCAATAGCAAAATTTCCCTTTATCATTACTATCATCCCACGCGAAACACCCACTATAAATGAGGCTGTTAATCCATATCACTTTGGCTTCTTCAAAACCATCTATTATAGTATCAAATTATTTTTACGCAGGTTTCTCGGAAACACAATTTGGGAAATATGTATAAAATATTTTATAACACTCATAAATAATAATTCAATATACGTTTGCTTTCTTCCTCTTTCTCATATTGGTAATAAAAACATTAATTTTAAATTTCTGAATATAGCATTGGTCCAGCTCGTTGTTTCTTGTAAAGAAATACAATTGTACTCCGCTGAAGGAAGTTGTTATGGCAACAACTGAAAATGCTCAGAAAATACACTGGCTACATTTTGCGTGGGTGGCATAAATTACTTATGAGATTAGGTCTTCTTATATGAGCGGCCTTAATCCCTTTTGTATGTTGTAACAATCCTCGCGTTAATTCTTATGGACCAATGAACAATAACAGCTTGCCTTAATAGGCATTGCATGGACACACACAATGCAATGGTCAAATGCCGATATGGTTGTTTTATCCACTTTCAAAGAAATTGCTTCAAAATGTGAAGAACACGTACGTTTACGTGTCAAAAATCGTGTTGGCTTGAAAATCCTTCATATTGACGAAAATTAAACGGAGGTATGTTCATTTAATAGATGATTCTATGAAAAGATCACGTGATAAGTTCCATTTCAGAAATATGCTAATCAGTATTTGCATAAAATGTTTTATCGCTGCATTTTAGGTGGTTTTTTTTAACCAAAAACCGAGTATAAAATACTGAAAAACTTAGTTAAAATTACTGCCCCAGCACAAACAGTTTTCCAGATGATAATATTCTGGTATTATATCAGATAATTACTGTTTAATTACTTTTCGAGCAGTGCCTTGAACATTTAGTTCTTAAAACAACCAGTCTTGATTTTTATTCGAATGACGTAATTATTATACTACTGAAACTCGTTACTAATACTTACAATATCAAATACTGTAACGTCTCTTAAGCCATGATTGTTGTTGACATTTTTATTTTAAATAGTGCGTCATTTTCTTCTAAAGAAGTGCACCAGAATCGAACATTTTTAGTTTACCATTTTTGAGGTTGTAACGCAAGGATACTTAAAAAAACACAAAGCGAGTGCCTATATCCATATACAGTGACTACAGTATATTGATTTCGGAAACTTCAGAGTTGGCTTCGACGCGTCGTTAGATGTTTAGCTCATATAATTCAGAGCTATATGTGGGTTCATATTGAAATTTGTTGATAAATTTTTTTGTTTTTTTGTGGATTATTTGATGAAATTCATAACTAATTTTCTTAAATATAGGCATTTTCCAAACGCGGCGAAGCATTTCGAAAGTGTGGGAAAACACCCACTGCACCATCAACCTGTCAACTGTTGTAAAATCGTTTCCGTTTATTCTAATGCCCATCTCGTTTTTTAGAGATGAAAAAATTGGAAATGGGGGAAGGGGGGTGGGATTGGCATTAGAATAGATGATGCAGTACACAGAAACTGGATTACAGAGGAATTCAAAACATGTACTCTAAATAAAAAAGAAATGTTGAAGTACGACGTTACTGAATAAAAATAACTTAATTTACATAAAAGTGAAATACTGTACAAGCATCAGGTTGTTATATTTCCTATATTGTGTATGATTCAATAGTTTCATCCAGTATGGGAATCGAGAGATTCGCGAAAATTAACAAGCCTTATGCCTTTCGACAATATTATGAAAATAATAACGCAGTCCTTAAAGAAGGACGCATAATTTCATGCTCAATTTTAAAATATTATTATTTACGAAATATTGCATCATGCTCATCTTAAGTAACAGCCATTGAACTAATTTGAAATATAGGAAAACAAAACGACAAAATGTATATTCATTTGCATGCAAAATTATAAATAAAATAATCATTCGTATGTAAATCATAAATAAAATAATCATTAGGATGTAAATCATAAATAAAAATACCAAAGGTAACTTTCTTACACATAGGAACATCGGCAGACAAAGGTAAGGAGAGTTTGTCATAAAGAACCAGTTAAAATAGATAGACAGTAGGCTAAGTGAACATCTGTCACAAGCGTCACAAAAAATGTACACTTTTAAAAAAGACAAAATCTGGCATTTTCTTAATAATCGCGAAATGTATTCAAAATGGAAAGGTTTGATAAGTGTGTCCTATTTAAAAACCTAACAAATTTGGAAAATTTCTCGATTTTCCCCCCCAAAATTGTACTCATTGATAAGACTAAGAAACATCTCTTAGAAGCAAAACAAGTGTTTGGAATAGTAAAACTAGGTTATTTTCTTACCTGTCATTCACCGGACGATAGGCCACTAGGTACCTGAGGACGGAGGACGTCTTGACGCCGTCGCTCCAGGTGACGGCAAAGGACGTGGGCGACGCCCGGATGACGGTAATGTCTTGAGGTTTTCCGGTCGACGGCGGCGGTCGTGTCGCTGCAAAAACAAGGTGGAAAACTGTGAGAAGATTGCTCGCAGAACAATGAGAGGAGCTCCGACCAACGATGGACGTTGAACGATCAACGACACCTCGTGTTTCGTTTTTCCGTCTCGGCTCGAAACACGTGCTTCTAAAGGCTGCTACAGAGTGCGAGTGCTAGTTTGTCCATGTGTTCGCTCTTCCCAGCATCCCTCGCGTTTCCCAGAGAGAAAAAGCAGAGCGAGCAACTCTCCATCACCCTATCTCGCAGATGTGGCACAACATCTTTCTCCTCACTCCGAGAGGGGCTTGGCACATCACCGTTGCCTAGTAACGGCACCTTCC
This sequence comes from Ommatoiulus sabulosus, assembly GCA_034697705.1. Classification (NCBI taxonomy): domain Eukaryota; kingdom Metazoa; phylum Arthropoda; class Diplopoda; order Julida; family Julidae; genus Ommatoiulus; species Ommatoiulus sabulosus. The sequence continues at coordinate 13,737 of JAQGAO010000792.1, read as the reverse complement.
GCCCTGGCACAACCCTGGAACACCGTCGCTCCTGCTGCCCTCCCCCGTAAGGTTGCCCGATTGAAAGCGGAAACCCGTTCTGGATGTAGAAAACAGCGCAACCTCCCTACATTGGACAACTCTTGGACTCGGTGGAAAAGGGACGAAATAAAGGAGGGTGCTCCTATTGTGAAAAAAAAAAACGATTGTTCGGATATCTCAGAAAGTTAATGAGATGAAACGGTGCAAAAACGTTACTTTCTATCGGGTGAAGACGTTTCGGAAATTGCTTGAGATACAAAGCGATTGATTTCGACGACACATTCGATTGACGAGTATGAAGAAAATGGTTTTCGAAACGATTTTAAAAGAGGACAATGTTCTTTGTGGATTTGGATGACTCGGAAACACCTCGAGCCATTCTCCGTAGATAAGCAATGCAGGATGTTTGATTTTCTGTCAAAACCGAAAAATAATATATGGGACCTAGTTATTTTGCGAGCGTTCATAAAAATCTTGTTTTTCAACAGTCCGTACGTCTTTCGATCGTAAACTTGGAATAAATATGCAACTAGAACATGTGCGAGCATTCCCATATGTTATCTGGTGTTAATTCCATGAACTAGAAACAACGTCAGATGTCTATACAAAATTAACTTTCAACAACACGCAGATTGAAAGAGGTTTCTCACACTTTACTCAACATGATCTTTCTAAACATGAGCTTTAGAAAATTACACGGTAATATTATAAAGCCTTGTTATGCTTACATCACAGCACAGCAGAAAAGCAACGAATTAAAGAATCTCGACATGGTCAAAGTCACGAATGTTCACATTGCCTATCGCATCCCATTTCCAAAAGGATAAGGTAACTTCCGGAATGCGTTCAATTCTGGACAACACCGTTTTGTAAAGTTAGGCGCATGCACGCAACATTAAAAAAAAACTCCACTTCCTGCGATAAAAGTTATACTAGGTACTAACCCAGATTCCACAGCCCAATTAATTCGGGAGCAAACATGGCTCGATGCACCTAAGGAGGTAAAAACCTAAATTTGGTTTTTTAAATAACGTTTTCGTGAAATATTGCGAGGGCTTTCTAAACAGATGGCGCCTCCCTGCAGATTTCCACAGCAAGAGCTTTAGTCGAGGTAATGACAGAGTTGAAAACGAGCCCAGCGGGCAACATCGAACCACACCGGGAATTTGCGCAACGGATCACTTCCACGTTGGAAAACATGTTATTAATGAACGCAAATAGTGTTTACAACCTAATTTCGTGTCGATCGGTTACTTCGTCAGAAAGATTTTTCTCAATACATGTACATGAGAAGATCGCGTGAAGCCAAAACCAGCGATGGAAACACTTCGACGTGCACTATACAGTGCACTTGAATATACAGTGCTCTTTGAATAAATGAATTACATTTTCAATATTTATCAACATCCGCTGACAGCTGTTGATTCAATTTTTCTTCCCATTTTGCTTATTTTTTTCACAAAAACGTGAAAGTAGGAATTATTCAAAACATCTTTTCAATTCCGGTTCATTTTCGCAGGCGTGTAGTTTTTTTTATTTTATTTCAAAGAATAATTGCTTTTGGAAACAAAAGAGCAAAGCAGAACAAATTATTTGATTTGATAGATAAATATAAGTAGAACATACGAGAGTAAAGTATTCAGTCTTTACCTCAAGGGTTTTTTTCGAAATTGTTGGTATGGTCGGTATTTATGAGCATCATCATCCATGCTACATTTTTGTGAAGTTCCATGTGTCAAAACATGATATAAAGTGTTCTAAAAATTCTCAACTTTAATATTAATTTGTTCAAGTTCAATTTTGATTTATTTCGTAAAAACCACTACTTTTTGTTTTGATATTTGCAAAAAAGATCGTATTTACAGTGTGGTCTCACTTTCCTTTAAAAGCTAAGCTATTGATGGATTTACATTTTGACTATCCCAATGTGGAAAATCTGATGTCCAGCAATTTCCGGCACGCCGCTTCCATTCAAAGCTAATCGAAAGCAGTTTTAGGGTAAGAAAATTGAGCAGCTGACCAGCAATAGCCAGCGACTAAAAGCGGAGAAGCAGGAGAAAAATGCTGATCATCAATTTCTTCCGAGTGGTCAAACACAACTTCGCGGAGGGGATGTTGGGTGAGGACGCTGCCAGTCACGGCCAGTTGCCCCAGGATACTATCTGGGAAGAGATGGATGATGGCAAAACCTTTTTAGATGCGCGGATTAACCGTTGCACGTCACAACTCCATCAAAAACTGCCTGGGTTGCACCTCGGGTCAAGTCTAGACAACACAAACACGTTTAACGGTTTATTGTGTCCCAAATGGAGGCCGTAATTCACTGACGGGCAAAAATGGCTGATGGGATCATAAACCATAAATCAAGCGAACTAATATTTGAGCGCAACACCTCACTAATGACTATTTTTTACGGATGCAGTGAATCCCGAGGAGACGACATTATTGGCAGAAAATCCTGTTTTTCTCTGTTCCAAATCACCCTTAAAACCTTTACTCGGAATTGGTTTCATTAAGGAAGTTCTATAGAACTGTACGTGAAATATAAATGCAAGTATAAGCCATTATAATTTCGAAGGATAGTTCCGGTCTGATAATTTGAAGAAAATTCTTAAATTGTTATTACGTGCTTTTTTTTTGCTGGAAACTGACTCGCGTTGTATTTTAATTATTTTTCATATTCATTTTGTTACATACATATGCGAAAAAATCGACATATTTTAACGAATAATTTTGTCTGTGTATTTGTGGACCGAATGTTCATTTTGTCAATAAAGAGCCATTCTAGAGCGCAATGATATTTACAGTATAGTTGACAAAGCATCAGAAACGAGCTTGAAATACATGTACTGTGCAATGTATGTACACTGTATACTCAATTCAATTATTTACCCTACAGTCAGTACATAGTACCATTTGGCAGGGTGGGATCATTATGCAAATTAAGTTAAGACTAAGCAGTCTGGTCATGATGGATCCCAACACCAGAATGAAATTATATTTCCAATATTTGAAACTTGTACGAAGAGGATGGGATGGGGAAGGAAGACGGTCATGGCCGATTTATTATAGGAACTATCCCAGCATTCGCCTGGAGGGATTGTGGGAAACCATGAAAACCCACAATCAAGGATAGCCGACACAGGAATCGAACCTGTGTCTATATACCGAATGCAAGGCGAGAATGCTGTATGTTACAAAGTACTGAGAAATCACTGGAAGTATTGCGTGCAAATTAAATAGCCCTCAATGTCCATTTTCTAAATTGTGCTTAATGTCCTCTATGAAGGATGGACCCTCGAGACGGTACTTTCGTAAGTGGGATCACGAGATATAACCAATTACAGTGTCAGGGCTACATTTCATATTTACAACATGTACAGAGTGGCCCATAACACATTCTTGAAGACAAGAAACATTACACTGCATCGCCACAAAAATGCTCGAAATAAAACCAAACCATATACATTTTCGTGGGTGAAGCACATTGATGACATTACTGTGCATCCAAAAATGTAAATGTCGCGACTTTGGGACGAGTAAATTTTAAGACTAAATTTAAACTTTTCTTACAGTAATCAATTTAACGAATCCAGAATCGTTCTTGAGACACAACCGCTCTAGGGTACGTTCATGTAGATTCACCCCTAATACACGTAGGCCTACTTGTCAATGGTGAAAAGTAAACTTACAATACCTGTTCAAAGGGAGTCGTGGATCGTGCGGCCCCAAACAGTATTGAACACACGTGACATTGCTTGATTCGTGAGTTTCTGATCTCAATAAAAATGCAATAGATGTCGGAAAACTTGAATATAAATTTAAGAATTTTCCGCTGGAGTTGTGGCAAACTCCATTAAAATACTCGTCAGGGTTTTTTTTTTGCCATCGATTCACAACCACCTGTTTGGCGTTTATTTACGATAGATCACTTCAGGGCACAAAAAATCTAATTCCGTAGAATTTTCTTTTTATTTCTAAATGTAAGGTCGACTACGTGCGAGCATTTAATCAATGCTCATAAGCCCTAGATTTAAAGCATGCTTAAAGTGCCTTAATAATCGATTAAAATGCGCGGATTCACGTAGGCACGGATTTAGAGCAGTCTGAGAAATCTGACGATGCTTAAGCCTGTTTCATTGGAATAGAAATTCAATGATGAACAAATCGTGTGATGCGTGTCGAGTGAACTCCCCATTTCACCATGAAAGTACACAGGGAATTCACTTTAAATCGAGACACGATTTCCCCTTTTATTGATTCCACGGCGCGAAGCATTTCGGGAATGTTGCTCCTGTCATTCGTGGTTGCGACCGACAATGGAGATCAAAAATCAAAACAAATCACTAATCGCTGTACCCCACGCAGAGATATAATCGCACTTGAGTCTGAGTAGATGTTAATTAGACACGACTACATGTCCACATCTAAAATTAGCTCCAATTAGATATTGTTGCGATGTAACATTCAAACTTTCTCATTTATTAATATCAAAGTCGATATGAAAATACAATAATTCAACAGCATGAAATGAACTAAATTTCTATATTTACTTGTAGTTCAAACAAATAAACGTTGGTATTTCAATAATATTAAAATAACAGCTGAAAATGATTTTGCCCGTTTGTCAAACATATGTTGCCTTATTATGCTTATAAGAAAATCATCATTATAGTTTTGAATTAAAGAGATTTAATAGTAAAGAAGTTTTTAAGGTAAAACTCATTTCAATATTTAGCAATCATTGCAAGACGACCGATCATTTTGACATGCATAATGATTAAGATTAAACAACGCTGAGCTTTTATTCCTTTATCAGAATGAAATGCTTTTTTGCACCCGTGATATGACATTGTCAGTGCAGGAAAAGATACACGGTTCATTTAACTCTGAAAAAAATCTGCTTATAAAACAGACAGATACGTTTTTTATACAGGAAGATGAGGATTGAGGGAGGTTCGCAAACGGCCCGATATACCATCCAAAATTCATTCTTAAGTAAGATAAACGATCCACTTTGGCTATAAATAGTGCTCCAAGTCTTTGACAATATTGCGCGTGTTTATGAGCTATATAAAACATCATGAAATAGGCTCGTTTAAAATTCAACGATTTTCATAGCTAATTCGATAAAGAAATGTAATATCGCTTGGGGGCAATTTGCCGCTTAATCCATAAATTCTTCGGTTCCACCAAGAAACATTTCAAATTTTCTAATTTGAATTTAGAATTTTAATTGAGTTATACATAATGTATAATGACAAATGGTTCATCATGTAAATTATTAAGAAAACACTATTTCACTCTAGTCTAAAACTTAAAAAGTGCACTCATTTTTAAAAGAGAGAGAGATAATGTACAAAGGGGACTCAGCCCCTTCTGACATAAGTAAATATGGGTTGTTTCATAGTTTGAAAATTAAATCGTGTTCGGGTTAGTTGATTAGTACAATGGTTAGTGATCACTGATTGAATTATTGTTTGTGTTATTGCCCACAATTAGGATAATGTTGGAAACATTTTATCATTGCATGAATATCATGAACTCACTATTTTGACTCACGATTATTAATTTCACGTTTACCTTTGAATTTATCTGACGATGACAATGTCGAAAGGTCGTCAATGCAATAATCTATTGTTGGTTGAACATTTAATGCTATTGCAAATAAAATTTCAAGCTAAACCGAAAAGGATACTGCAAACGATGGAAAAAACGTAAACTAGATTACACGAATCAATAATTGGAAGAAGTTCCTTTTTGTTAGTATAAACAACGCAACTGCTCGTTATTTTCTCGATCAAAACTCGGAAAAAGCCAGTGAAAAATCAATTTTTCTTACAAGGCAAGATCGCTGCTCGTCAATTACGACCCTTGGAAATCATTAAAGTTTAAAATGTTTTCATCTATTAGTGCGTGCGTGTGTACGTAGTGTTGGTTAACGTCACGCACAGCAGTAATGGAGTTGTAACCTCGTGACCAAGAAATATTAAACGAATTTAGATTCTCGTTCAAGCTAAGGCGAAATGATTTGTTTGTTGAGAATATTGACGACGCTTGGGACATTTAAGGCCTTAATTACACTGGAGGACAAGCGTCGGGATGCACGAGATCGGTTAATTTAGAACGTGTTGATTAATTAGAATGCGTCAACCACTGCCAGGAAACGCCAACAGGTTACCATAGTTACATTCCATTTATCATGCAACTTCATCCGAACTTAAAGGTCCATTGGTCAAGAAATTCAACTGAGTTGGGCGTCGATCATCATTGATATTTTACCTCGTTTTAAGCCATTAAACTCCAAAGCGGAACAAAATCAGGCTTGGAAACCAGAATTTGCGATATGTTTAGCCCCAGCCAGTATAGTTTCAAGAGTTACGCATTGATACTGCGTGTGGAAGAATTTCCTCAACGCCAGCGCATTGTTGGTATTCAAATTCAGGCTATCAATAACTCCATTAAAATCATTTGCGTCAAATAGAGAAGCTCATGTTCCACCCTGCACATTATGTGGCTAAAATGAGGTCGAAAAAGCAACTTCAAGCGCATAAAAAAGTTGTTTACCATAATGCAACACATGGGTCGATTCGCTTCTGTTCCCTCTGGCATTTCGTCTAAACCTCCCATTACATTTCAACTAGTAAATACAGCCGTGGGAAGAATTAAACCTGTCCATTTGCGCGCACGATTGCACCGGTGACAACCTTCACCTTGGCTAATCCGGAGCTTACAATCGATCTAATCTTCATCGATTAAGTGCCGCTTATAAAATATCAATGGGACGTAAAAAATAAGCAGGTCAGGCAATTTTGCGAAGAATATCATCCCAGAGATGAGCTCCCCTTCACATTACCGTATGTTAACGACTAATTAGAGCAAATGACAAGGGACTATAGTTATATTTTATACAACGTGATGGTTGACCTTATCAAGCCAGTTTCGTCATAAAAACGTCCATCCTCTGATGGGATAATGCGGTGTTGTAAATTGGGAGTAATTAAGGGTGCAATCGCATTAAGTTAATAGTCCGTGGAGAAATTAGTCCAAAACCATCATCGTAATGTAATTGAGGAATTATTTATATAATAGGCGCATGGTCAAGTTGAGGCTAAAGAGCGGTACGAGTCATACGCATCCGCCCAATTTCCAAAAACTACCAAATTGCATAAGCGAGGAAATGTTGAAAATAAAGCAGCTTTCCGTGTACCAAATTTCTGAAACACAGTATTACAGATATGGTTTGTTTCAATTTTTTTGAAATACATACATTTAAGAAATGTGCTGAAATGCTTGTTTAAAGCTGAAGTATCTATGTTCTGTATTGCTTTAAAACTTGTATTGAACATTCAGAGAAAATAAAATCCAACTTTCCACTTTCGTTCGTATTTCCAGAGTATAAGGTGTAAACTATTTACGTTACAGTATTTCCAGTATGTACATGTAGCTTAGAAAGAGAGCCATTATTTACTTGTATGTGGACATGATGTTGTAGATATTCAAATGATGTAGAATCAATGGAAATGTCCCCTATAAGGCGGCAATGCCGCTTAGCACATGTGCAACCAATGTTTGCCTATTAATGAGGGGTATAGAAAGCTTGAAGCATAAAAAATAAATATATTCCCACTGGTACCACTCATACCGCATTTTACAATAGAATTATAATTTCTGAATAATTTTCGACAATTATTCCAAATAAATATCGATTTTATGAACCATTCTAGTATTTAAAATTAGTGTGATACACACAAAAACCTATTTTTACTTCACTTTGAGAGTCAATAAAGAAAATTAATTTACGTTTTATTTGACTTTCACCATTTGTTATGTTTGCCCTTAGTGACAAATAAATGTACCCAAATATGTGAAATTTAATACAAAATCGTGCAACGAGACAGCGGCATGATAATGTCATAGTAAACGGATTTTATAATTCTCTGCTGTATTCATGGGGGAAAGCCCAGAGCCACTTGCACATTTTTAAATTATTTATGCCCGGTTGCACCAACCGGATAACTTACAGCTTTTACAGTTAAGTCCCACCAGTCTGTTGCAAAATAAATGATCTTAATTGACATTAAAGTTAAAGGGTATTCAAAATAAGTTAGTACAAAATGTCATACGTAAAGCAACTTTTGATCTTGGAGCTGTGTGGCAACGAGTCACTTAAAATTGTGCATTTTCGACAAGAATTCTCAGAAACGAGTGGGCGATTTTAACTTCATCCATACCTTGCTTACTTTGCAGGAAATCTTTCTACTTTAATATTGCACGAACAAGGCTGAGTGAAAATTTATCGTGGCATTTATTACTATCCCACGTGACAGACGCGGAATACGTTCGCACTACTTCTCAAAGAATAATTAAATTTAATAATTTCAATAGAGGAATGTTTACATTTCTTTATTTGTATTACAAATATTAATTTCAAATTAAAGCGAGCGCGCTTGAAATATAAAATGAAAAATCATAGTTTTAAATATTCAAATCGTTTACAAACATGTGTACTTAGTTTGATAAATGAGATATGCTCTATATCAAGAGTTTATCATATTCACTTAACTTTAAACCATTGTGAAGGGAAATTTTAAAGATCTGCTTTTATATAACATACAAGGACAAAAAAAAATTAAAAGGGGTGATTCTGAAATTTTTAAATTTTCAACACAAATACAACAATGTTTTTGGTATTTCTGTTTTAAGCTTAGTCTAAAATTGTACACCAAAAATAACTAGATTAAGTAGTTTTTATAGCTAATAATACCGCAAATATAATGACAGTTACAAGCAGGTAGTAAAAATTTACAATATCCGTACCTTATGAACAACTTTGTCTCATTATGGTAAACAAATTCCGCTTTATTATGATCCCTTATTTACAGTAGTTTCAAACTTTCCATTTCAAACTCGTTTTATCCGTAATAGCTCGTAATTATAGTCACAACACCGACGCATTAAACGTTCGCCGAGCATGTTGCTCAACATTCCCGAGAAGAAGAAATTCATCGTTCAAAATCTTGTTCTCTCAATTACTGACAAACGCTCAAGTTTTCAAACATATTAAGAAATATCTTCGTGAAATCGGCTCATAAACACGGTTTAGTGCACGAGAAAAGCATCGCGATGCAAATCATTCTCATTTTTGTCTCATGACACCATTATAATTACCAAGAGTGAATGCCGAATTCCTCGCGGCCAATTTCAATTTATGAAATGAAAATAATGCGCAATTAGCTCCCCCTTTGGAAATCCACCTAATTAAATTAGAGAGAGAAATGCACTAGAAAACACGCGGCGAGTCTAGTTTCTCGCGTTTGATATACGAGGCCAAATATTCATTCATTTGAATTTCAGCGCATCCACAGTCGAAAGTTTCCCAAGAATGTCCCGCAAACCATTATATAACGCTGCGATGGGAGGTCCGAACATTTCCCAAATTTAAAAGCGCACGAGAATAAGAACGTCAGAAAGACACCTAATGACCTGTGGTCAAAACGCCCACGTGGACATGTTTAATTAACCAAGAGCAGCTAAAAGCGTTGGCCACCAAAGTGCATGCAGGGGTAATAATGAAATGTGCCATCATTATTGAAGTACATGTATACGATGATATTTCATCATTTGGAACAAGATGCTTGCACTCTTTAGAATTTAAAGAAAAAAGAAAATCATATCTATAGCTATGGTGGTTTTATGGTTTTGAACCAAATGGAATTAAAAATAGCTCCAACCTGTTCAAAAGTTTAATATGAATCGTTTTTGGTTGAACTTAACAAATGGATGTTCTCATAAATTCTGGTGGGATCAATGGAATTGTAAAGCTGCTTCTAAAACGTTAATGACTGTAAATATTCATGTACATATTTTAGTATTAATTATATATATATTTTTTCTGAACAATCAGAAACTCAAAGTTTGACATTAATATTCAATAAAAGGGACTTTTCTAAATCTAAAAACAAAGTTTATGGTACGTAAGTAATAAATCCTCCTTAAAATCCTCTCAGGAGAACATTTCACGTGGCACCAAAAACCATCATTTGCAGTTTAAGAATTTAAGAAATTTTTGGGCACAAGAAATACCAGAAACACAAAATTTTGCAGCAAAAGTCGTTGAAAAAATAAATAAATTCTCTTGAAAATCCTCCCGAAAGAATAATTGACGTTGCACTAAAAACTGAAAAACCCTCATTTCAAGTTTGAAACAGTTTTGGGCACAAGAAATACCAGTAACACAAACTTTTACATCAAAATTCTATAAAATAGACTTTTCTAAATGTAGAAACATGAAGGAAGGCTATGGTGCGCGAGCAATAACTTTTCCTGAAAATCCTATCAGGAGAATATTTCACGTGGTACCAAAAACAATCATATACAGTTTAAGACAATATTTTATGAAATTAACATTTTTACATCTAATAACATGAAGCCTATTGTGGGCAAGTAATAAATTCATTTTAAAATCCACTCGGAATGATATTTGACGTCGAAACGAAAAAAAAAACATTTCGAGTTTGAGGCAGTCCTTTGGGCACATGTAGGTTCATCTTTAGGGTGCATAAATTCTCGAACGGGCCTATAAGACACCAGAGTAGCAAATAGGATGGTGGAACGCATGAATTCACACCGAATGCCATACTCGATGAGTTCAACAATAGGACATGCGTTGAAACATAAAAAGGATGTATCTCAATGCGCGGTGATCCATAAGCAGAAGAATTGAGCGTTGAAACCCATGAATTTTTCAAAATCTCACTCGGCACACATACATCATACGCATCCACGTTCTTTCCGTTATTTTCAATCAGCGACATAGCGGAAATTGAAAAAAACGAAAGAAACTGCCTTCGCAAAAACTACATATCAAATTGCTTATTTTATACCTGTTTTTTTCTTTCTTTGAGAATCAAAAACCGAGCGGGGCGATCACCCTTGTGCGAGGTCACGCCGAGGTGAGGCATAAGGGGCCATTCAAAAAGGACGTCCTCATGTAGAGTGTAGGGGGGATAGGTCTTTCAAATTCAAATTCAAATAGAATCTTTTAAATTCCGAACAGAAACAACTTATGGCTCACCCCACGATACGAGACAAATTGATCGAAAAAAACATTCAGAATCAAAATAGAAAATGAACATCGAATCAGTTCAACAAGTCGAATATTTTGATGCATCTCTAAGGGGACAACATCATCACCGTGAAAAGTGTCCTCCCGTTTGTTAACACCCGTATAAAAAATCTGCAAGATGATCAGAAATTCAATTTTGAACCGCCATATTGAAATATTTAGGGCAGATAAGGGAATAAATGGCACATTAAGTGACTGACGTTGGTGAATCCAAAAGTTATTTGTAGGACAGCAACTCGTTTATCTTTTGGCAGGTTGCACATGTTACCGTACAACGAAAATGACATCTGCCAAATGTCAGTTTTCAAAAAGAAGGCTCTGTCTTCGGGGAGGACAAGGAACTTAAGGGAAATCGGCCACGTTCGAACAATTTAGTGCTAAAAGCATCAAACATCAACCAAATATCAATAAGTGAAGGGGATACAGGCATTGGTTCCACTAAGTAAAAGCAAGTAGAAACAAGAACAAATTCGCAAAAGTACGAAAAATCCACATGGCATTAAGTCTACGCGATTTACCATGACTATTCTTTATTCGAAGAGAGCCTATAGCTGTTATAAATGTGCGTTTTCGAAATTCACGCAGATAAATTTAAGAAAAAAAATAATATAACTGTTTTAAATTATTTTATTATTTACAAAAGTTAAAAAATAAACAAGAAAATGTTTTTGAACATTATATGTTAATGATTCGAAACACACGTATATTGGTGTAAATTAAATTTGTGAATAAAAATTATTGGTTGAAAGGACAGTTGTCAGTCAACGTTTTATCATTGCAGGTATTTACTTACTATTGTTTGTCATACTGTATATGTATCAGACCTATCTTCAGAAATCACAAAAGCTCGTAAACCACATGACCTGACCAAGAAGCATAACATTTAAAAAAAAATGAAGTTTTATAAAAGTTCTTGTATAACATGACTGCTGAACTACTTCCAACCCTGATGCTTTTAAAAGCTCCGACACTTATTTTCGATCGATGCAGGAAAACCAATGTCCGTCAAAGAAGAAAAGGGATCGGAATTTCGTTAATGTAAAAATTCTGAGGCAAATCTTAGAGAAATTCGATATTTTTTTCTTGAAGAGCATCGAGCAGCACCGCGACTACTTCACCGTTTTTATAAATAAATGCAGCATTAGCTGGAAGCCATCCATTACAATAGTAGAAAAGGAACGCTTAAAAAGACCTAGAAACGCATGAGAACACGCATTTTTCTGCATCATTTCTGAAAATTTGCCATCACTTTTTGTCAAAGCTGGCTTAAAAGCGGGACACGAATGCGCATGCGCCCTTACGAGGAAAGCTAGTGTGGTGACAAAGTAGGTCGTTCATCGATTCTTAGGACTAGAATTGTGAAACTCGCCCATTTACCTAATACCTTAGATTCAAAGAAGTTTAGAGGATTTGCAGGCCTTCTTTCAGTGCTTACTTCTACGCCGTGAAGGCCTACTGGTGCGTATGCAAAGTGACGGCCATTGAATTTCTTTTTCGAAAGAAACGGAGAAATACAAAAGTTTAAATGGAAAATAGGAGACGAAAAAAAGCACCAAATAAGCTTGGGCTCAACGTAGATATTAACACAAAAAATGACGACGAATGAAGCTCACGGTGCAACGGTAGCAGGGCCATCTATTAGATAAACCTGTATGAATTGGAGCGAAGCATCAATGAAATAAATGTATTGGAATTGCTTTTCAAAAGTAATATTTACAACTATGCAAAATAAAAATAATTTTCTTTTGTAGTTCTCTACTGTTGAGAAGTGTTCACAAGGTTTTTATTCTCAGAACTTCCCAAACCTATAGTATACGTTATAAAAATGCGCCTTTTTACCGCAATATTCCGTATATACATGTAAGACGTGTTTTTCCAAAGATTATTGTCAAAATTCCCCTGCGTCCTAGAAACATCGAAAGTAATTAACGTACGAAATACACGTAGTATCGTTATGAATACATGTGAATACTTAAATTCACTGCATAAGCGGTTATACAAAGTGAAAATGAAGCTATGTCATACGAAATAAATGACACTGAAAAGGGGATTTTAAAAACTATATGTGGTGTAAATAATTCAATGAGTAGTATTGAAGATGACATGCTCTTTGTCGTAGAAAAAACGAAAGTCATGTTTCATGTCAAAATGAAATTGTGGATGCTTTAATGCTTTTAAAAGCAACAGTGAAAGCAGTGACTATGAATGTTATAGGATTCAAAGATCATTTAAGAATTTTTTCTAACAAAATTTCCTTAAAATTACATTTTCTTCAACTTTTTTCTTAAAAAATAGGGGTGAATCATATAACCCAAAAAATACCGCATAGTTTGGTATCCCTTCTACCTTCAATTTGGCTAATATTATATAGAATCAAGTGTTTCCCCATAATTACTTACACTATCTAATATATAAAGAAGAAAACGCGTCCTTCTTTTTTCCGTATATTTGAAAGGGGGTCATTCCAAACGAACTGCCTGTCGTTACGTTATGGGGATACATGGGGATACATTCGCATCGCGTCTGCACTTTTCAACAAGCCCCTGTGGTTCGGAAACACTCGGGTGGCTTCGGAATCATTCGGCCTT
>JAQGAO010000791.1:0-29395 GCA_034697705.1 Ommatoiulus sabulosus | reverse complement strand
CGGGAAAGGAATTCAACGGGAAATTTAGGAATTCATCGGGAAAGGAATTCAACGGGAAATTTAAGAATTCATCGGGATAGGAAGCGACTAAGGTTAGCCACAGCAACGCGTGGTCGGGCACAGCTAGTTTACCATAAAATACCGTATTTTCACCTTGAATTTTGCTCTTCTTACGTCTCATTGCGTTGTCGTCATTGTTTTTTTCATTCTCCACCTCGTTTTACGTTTTTTTTTTTAACATTTCCTAATCCTATCAAAATCTTTAGCATTCAGCAATCAGTATTCCATGATAGTGTTAATTACTGTTTTCCTATCTTCCTTTCATTTCTCGTCTTCACATAACCCATTACGGAATTTCGTTAAAATCACTCACAATGTGTTCTTACCCCCTCTTCCAGGTGGTCATCGTTTCCGGCGAAGCGGGCTCAGGGAAGACAGTCGCCGTCTCGCACATGCTCAAGGAGCTGAAATCCCGCGACCCGGACGCCTGGATCATCCGCCTCAACATGGCGGACGCGGTGCGGACCTTGGTCTCCAAGACCAGCTTTGGCCTCGACGACGTCATCGACCTGCTCGGCGGGGCGACCGACCTTGAAGACCGGCTCGATGGGGCGATCCTGCGCTCCAAGATGACCGCCGTCGTCGCATTCGTCGACGGCTTCGACGAGGTGTCCACGGCCCACGAGGCGGACGCGCTTCGGATGTTGACGCTGCTCAAGCGGTCCACGCTCCGCGGCCTCTGGGTCACCACCCGTCCACAATGGACGAGACTTCTGGAGGGCGCCCTGGCCTGCGGCTCGTTCGCCATCCTCCCCTTCGACGACAGGGACCTCACCGCGCTCCTGGCGTCTCACCGGGGACGATCGGACGGCGACGACTTCGTCGCGCGCGTCGCCGGCGCCCTGGCGGCCCCGCGACTTCGGGTCGCCACGGGACTGCTCGGGGCGCCACTGCTGGCGACCATGATGGCGGAGGTCGCCAAAGTGACGAAGGTCGACGACGCCATCAACGTCCAGACGCTGTACGAACGCTTCCTGAAGCAGCGCGCCAAGAAGCGGCTCTTCGGACCCGAAAACGCCACGAATAGACGTTACTACGCCAGACTGGCCCTGGACGCTATGTTCCCGGCGGAAGCAGCGACGCTGCTGCCGTGGTGCGACGACTCCCCACGCGACGACGGCATCGTCGCAACGCGCGGTGGTCGAAGATTCTTTCGGCACCACACGTTCGCAGAGTTTTTCGTCGCCGACCTCTTCGTCGAGCGCCTGCGTTGCGGCGGCGGCGCCGCCGCCGCCGTCGTGGCGACGCTGCGCGGACGCTACCTCGACGACAACGGCGACGTGCTGCGCCTCTTCCTCGACCACATGCTTGCCGGCACCTCCACGCTTCATTGGGCAGCGCTGCACGGCGACGTGCGCCAGCTGGGGGCCTGTCGTCACAACGGTGACGCCATGGATCGGGCCCTGGACGCGCTGGCCCGAACGCCGCTCCACCTAGCGGCGGCGTACCCAGGCGATGGCGACGCCGTCGCCGTTCTCTTCGCGTGGATGCCGAGCGCCACGATTGGTCAGCTCGACGCCGTGGGCTTGTCGCCGCTGGGCTACGCCTACGCGTCGCTCGGAAGGTCGATGGACGGCTACGCGCTCTTGGCTCAAGCCTACGATGAAAGGAAGCAACCTGGAGCAGGCGACGACACTTTCGATGTGGCGCTGCGTGCCACCCTTCCGGCGGCGCAACAGCGACGCGGCAGCGACGAGACGGAAGCCCTCATCGAGCTCGTCCGAAACCGGTTTGCCGCCCGGTTGAGCGACCTCCGGGAGTGCTTGTACTGCGCCCAATTCCGGCGCTGGTACGCGCAGCACTTCCGGGAGGCGGACGAGTTCCCCACCGTCGAGCGCTTCGTCGAACGCATGCTCGATTTCTTCAAAGCCTCGTTGACCACCGAGCGCCGCTGGGGGGAGCTGCTGCGCGCCCACAACAGCTTGGTGGACCGAGTAAAAGGCGAAGGCGATCGGTGGCGCCTCTCGGCGGTAGAGCTCAACTCTTGGCTGACGCGCGCCGTGCGCATCCGAGACTTCGGCGCCCTCTTCCGACTGCGGCGGTTTTTTAGGGATGATGGGTGGGGATAGCTTCTGAAATTAGACCCATGTGAATTACAGAAAATTGTCAACAGTGAGACGACACTTTACCTCACCCTTCCCCCCACTCCCCTCCCCTTCATTAGCGGTTTATACGCAGGAATTATTTTCCGAATTATGTGCAAATTTCATTTTCTTAAAAAAATATTGGCAAGTGCTTAAAACATGTTGCATTTAAAACAAATCTTAGAATTCTTTTTAAATCCAAAATGCATTTTTTATATGTAGTAGTCTTCGAAATTTTAACCATGAGTGCCAAATGTACCAGTACAAATTACATATGTTGCAATCGTAGCGGTTCGTTCCTTGTCGGAATTATTTAGAATGCAGTTTTAGACAAAATAATTAATATTTTTGATAATATCGTTCGTTTTTCTATTGAACGTTCGTCTGAAAATGAGTAAATAGAAACTGAAGACATTTCTCAAACAGAAGATTGCGAAATTGCAAATAAGGAGTTGAGCGTCTAAATACGGCAACCACATAAGCATATATTAACCATGGTAAACATCCCCCCGAGAAAAATCAATAATATTCTAATAGTACTGGTTAGCTGTTATCTATTGTTATCTATGTACTTTTGAACTGAAACTCGTACTTTTATGACCTTACTTATTCGAAATGAGTCATTTTCTGTTTCATTTCGGGTGATAATTTCCAGGAAAATGTGGTGACTGTTTGTAAAAAAAACAAGCGTTGTCTCGAATGATATATCTGCAACGAAATACTCTATAGTCTAGAGTATGGAAAACGTAAATATTTCATTCACCAAATAGCCAAAAATTGCACCAAATTTCCCAGAAGGCAATTAAGCCGAAAAGTTGGGTTAAATAAAATTCATACTATGCTGTACATGTACCTGTTTAAATTATTAAAAAAAAATGAGTTTTTGTGACGTTCATTTTTTATAAATTCTGTTATGAGCAAAAATTGTCTTCGAAAAATTCTCATAGAAAATGGACCACTAGGACACCCTCATAAGCGCATCATTGGTTGCACCGGATGTTTCAAAGTCATCAATTTTGTACCGAAATCCATTAAGCACAAATGCATTTCCTTAAAGCCATTATAAACCTGGCTCATTTGGATCCTCTAACCGAACGTGTTGGACACGAAGCCCCTCAGCCCTGTATTGAGGTTCTTTCATTATGCTCTTTGTACACGTTTAGGCCATTGTTTAGGCAGGACGTTTTAAAGCCATCAGCCTTCTTCCAATAACACAAACCGGAAGCCATTAGAAAACCATTCTGTTCATTTCTGGTGTTTCTGAACACAAAACGCAGTTCACAACTACAATACATGCAGCCCATGCTCAACCGCAGTCTCAATATCACTCCGAAAGTCCCTGAACTAATCTATAGAATCATTGCATGGTCAGTCATCATGCAGCGCTTGAGCGACGTCCTCCGTCCTTTCTACTACTATTTCTACGTCTCAGGACTCAAGTCTCTCCCCGCGGACTCGAGTCCGAGCCGGCCGTTACGCCTCCTGCACGCGGTCAGCAGGGTCCATTGGCTGCTGGTGGTGGTGGTCATCGTCGGCGCAGTCTACAGGTTGTTCCAGGCCGAGACCTTCCAGTTCCAGCACCGCACCTACATCAACGTGCTGGTCAACTTCGTCAATTTTACGGTCACTTTTGTCACCATGCAGCAGGGCGAGACTGAGCTGAGACATCTGATAGCGACCCATTGTCAGCAGAGGATGTCCCCCTCCACCAAGTCCAAGATTAGGATCCGTCTTATC
The DNA here is from genome assembly GCA_034697705.1 of Ommatoiulus sabulosus. Lineage (NCBI taxonomy): Eukaryota > Metazoa > Arthropoda > Diplopoda > Julida > Julidae > Ommatoiulus > Ommatoiulus sabulosus. The sequence continues at coordinate 25,514 of JAQGAO010000791.1, read as the reverse complement.
GCGACCTCTGTCCCCATTCTGGCTATCGTCCTATTCGCCACCGCCCGAAACCTGGCCTTGCTCCAGTTTTACGTCACGCTGGGCCTTGCCCATATAACGACTTACTTGGATTGGTGTCTACTTGTCGTCTTGGTTACCATCCAGATCATGGATGCCTTGCAGCAGCTTCTGGTGTCCATCTTTCCCTTCGCGTGCATCGCCTTCGTCTTCTTGAACAACGTGGTCCTGAAGCAGGAGCTGGATCGTGCTCTGACGCGAATCAGAAGGGCCAAGAGCACGATAGGCGCTCACCGAAAGTTCAATGATGCAATGGTCACTTGCATTAGGGTCTTCGACGTCAATGGCGCCCTCAACGCTGTATTCTCCAAGGCCCTCTTGTGCGTCTTTTACACCCAGATCCTGCTCTTCAGCATCATGCTCAAGACCTTGAACTTCAACAGCTTCTCAGGATTTCTGAAAGGGTTGAAGCAGGTGCTGCCTCTCGCCGCTGCCCCCACCTTCGTGGTCTTCTTGGCTTGCCTCCACTCGAGCTATAAGGTCAACCAGAAGGTACGGTCAAGATAGCAGTTATCAAGATTGTATCATGAAGACTTTGTGAAAACATCGTGATGATTTCACTAGCATGACGACAAAGAGAAAACGCAAAGTCAATCAAAATAAAAAAAACATTGCAAAATTTAGAAAAACCTCTAGTAAAAGTTGCAATGAACTCCAACAATATTTCAGGAAACAAAAATATGGTAGATTTCAATTGTAGAAAAAATATACAAAGAATAAAATCATTTCCAAAATAAGGCAGCTGATAAGATATTCGAAATTTACAAAACAAACACAAATATATTCACCTCACTCTCCCCCGCCTCTTCCCCCCCCCTCCTCCATTAAAAAACCAAAAACAGATAAAAGACAAATATACGAAATAACGAATATAGTAATAATATATCCCCAAAAAACAATGATAAAATGAAGACTTTTGTGAAACCATCATGATGAGTGTCCTAATAGCAAAATTTAAAAAACGAGCTATTCCAAAGCGTCCTAAATGTGGATTTTCACAATAAATAAAGGTAATTGCTAGATTGAAAAAATATTGAAAAATAACTGTTTCTTACCTCTAGGTTGCTGAGGTGCTGACATCCATGAACAAACCTCTGCTCAATAACCACAATGGTCTCCTTCCTATTGAGCTCTCTGTGGCAAGTAAAACCGTGAAATTCACTAAACCAAAAATTTTAAAACTCTAAAGCTATTTTCTAACATTAAGTTGTTCTCTTCTTTAATTAGCAACGTGTAAATCAACTGATTTTCATCACAACGACTCGGCATCACTACAGCGGTTTGACCATTGGAGGTTACCTGGACATAGATGGCTACACTATCCTCGAAGTAAGAATCTCTTATTTAAACAAACTTATCTAAAAAATATGATACATTTTCTCGTTTACGTTCTAGTTTCTTTTACTGTCTTGGGACGTGTTCAACTTGATCAACAGAAAGTTCTAGAATTCGCACCAAATCTACATTGAACTATATATACAATATCGTTTAGACAAATACATTATTTGCATTTTATGACTCGCAGAATTTTAAACCACAGTTGTACAATGGCTATTGTTGATTTCGCATTAATTTTGCACCCTTAAAGCTTAATAATATTTGTCGTGATGTGATATTTAGCGAAAATATTCAACTGTTTAACACAATAAATTCTTTAACTTTCACAAATGGAATAAGTTATGCGCCTGTCTTATGTTTACAAGCCGAAAACTGTTAATTTTATCATACTGTGATTTTATGAGAAGAAAACTGAAAACACCACCAGACCAAATTATTTATCATCTGCGCCAATAGATGGCGCTGTCCTGGTTCGGCTCCGTAGTGATAGGTGGATAGATGCAACGCCATCTCTGGGCAGAAGCGATAGTTTTTTTCTCCATTCATGAGCTTCTCCACAATGTATGATCAAAAGTTTTATTTTAAAAATACTTTTATACAAAATAGTGTCTTACACAGAAGAAAAACAAGCTATATTACCTGAAAACCCAGTTATTTGGTTTGGCATAGGCAAAGCTCCAGACGCCAAACCCAGTCTATAACATGTAGCTCAATAAATCCATGCAGCTTAAATTTTTCGTTATCTTCTAACTTACGAACATAAATTACATAATATAGCATTCTTATCAATAGTGGGCGCCATGATACGCGAGCATTATTTGTCACAAATAGTCAGGTTCGAATTTAAAAGCTGGATTTAATTTCCTGGGTCAGGACGATTGTTGCGTTTAGGTCAGTTTGTGAAACCAATTCTGAACTGACCAATGCGGCCCAGTCAGGAAAACTGTTGAGGCCGTAGACGATTACACCCAAGGAATTCAGAAGAAGAAATAAGGTGGCAACGCAAGCTAGGTTCGTCAGAAATCCGACATGAAGCTAAAAATAGAAAAAAAAGTTTAATAAAACATAAGTCCACTTAAAAGAAATATTAAAATAGCAAATCATGTTCTTACCATGTCGTTGCTCTTCATTTTTCCACTCTTGAAGACCATGGCGTTTGGTCCTGTGGCAATGGGCAGCATGAATGAAAAGGAACTGCATATTGTGATGGGTAGCATAAAGTACAATGGATGAAGGTGGAGCCTTTCCGCCTACAAAATTTTTTTCAAGATTTAACTTATTGTAGTTTTTAAACCTGTTCTTTACATGGACTGTAACCTTTTGGCAAATCTGCTACAATTTTATCAAAATCCCCTAAACCATAAAATAAACCGTTAATAAAATCCATTCGAAACCCATATTAACATGGCCTGAACCTTTCTGATTCTCGTCAAAAGTCCCCAAAAATCTACATAAATCTCTCACTGATCGAATACCACTCACCATTTTGGCAACTATAGGCAACAAAATTGCGGCCGTGGACGCGTTGCTGGCAACTTCCGTCACAAAAGAAGCCATTAAAGCGATGACGAAACAGAGGGCAGTTGGAGGGAGACTCTCCCAGGACGTAAACTGAGATCCTAGCCAGACATCAAGACCCGATTCCTGAAAACATCAATTCTGTACTCTTAATTTTCCAAATAAAATCAGATACAGAAGAATTTGTTCAAGGTTTAATTACCTTAAATCCTGCTGCGAGTGCATAACCGCTTCCCTGCAAGAGAATCAAATCCCAAGGAATCTTCGGTTGAATCTCTTCCCAGTTCAACAAGCAGGAAGCCTGTTTGCCACTTTTACTGTCGAATGCTGTATAGTAACAAGAAGGTCTTTCAATATTGTTAACAATTTTGAAAGTCGAAAAAACTTCTCAAAAAATAGTTTAATGGCACGAAAAACAGCGATGTTTCTCCAATGACTATATAGCATTTCTCACAGAAAAGGTAAATTTATCCAAAAACAGACACGCTTCTAAAAAAAGATGGTATAAGTTCTCCTAAACTAGGGAAATTTATTGAAAAATGATGATATAGTATGTTTTAAAAACATAAAATTTCGCGATAAAAAAGAAGATAGTTTACGGGAAACGATGATATTATTCTAAAAACTGCGCACACTTCTCAAGAAATGATGATATTTATTGAAAAAGTGAAATTTCTTGAAAAATATGTTAATTTTATCGAAAAAAAAGCGACTTTCCCGAAAAAAATGTAAAGAAGTTTATCGAAAAACAGTGAAATTATTTGAAAAAGATTGAAGCTTCTCGATAGACGATACAATGTCTCGATAAACAATGACATTTCTTTAAAAAAAATAGTTAATTTTTAAAATTTACAATGACGTAATAAACAATAAATCTTAGCACGTCACCTTCAGCTGAACTCGATGGAAAAGCACACATCACGACAAGCAACAGCATTGCAGGAACAGCATCCGAAATCACTCTTAAATATGAAAAGAAATCGCAAACCAATGTTATGAAAATCAATTTTCTCAAATGTTAACAATGCCAAAGATAAAATCCCGAAATACTGACTTTCCGGAACTGATAGCATTTTCCCAACCAGGCATGAAAAAGGGTTTACGGAAGAAGAACAACAACACTAGAGTCACGAATGACGTCAGAACACCGCTCTCGTGAAACCTGGGGACAAAAAAAATGAATACCAGAGAAATTGAAAGTGGTTAGGAAATCACCGAACTTACGTCAGGGATCCTAACTTGGCATATTCTTCTGTTAAAGTTCTCTGCGCAACATCCGTTTTCTTCTTGGAATCGTCTAATTTCCTGCGAAAATGTGAAAATTTTCACAATTTTCAAAATTTACCAAACATTTAAAATTTATAAATGTTTAAATAAGCAAAAGCTTGCTTACTTAAATCCCATGAAAAAAAACTGAAGTATTCCATAGGACACCAAAATGCAAGCTAGCATGTTCGGAATTCCAAACAATATCCACGTGGCGTAACTTATCCCAGTCTCATATCCATACAGCCTAGTAATTCAATCATTTTAATTATTCCAATCATCAAAATTCGCAAAACCAATAAATATACTTCAATGTATATGTACTCACGTGTTGACCACTTGGGTGAACACTATGTTGGGGCTGGTCGAAGTCGAGGTTCCGGTTCCGCCAATGTTGGCTGCGTAGGCCACCGACAGGAGGATGCATGTCTTATATCGCTTGTTGGTCTTCTTACTACATTGGTAAGCAAAAGGCTTCATTGACAGGAATGTTTTCTTTTGATTGAAATGATATTTAATTTCGTTGAAACAACGCTTCTTTTATTTAAAAGAGATTTGCATTCATTGAAATTCGTTTGTGTTCTTCAATTTGGTGTTGATGAGATTTTTTCTCAATGAAATGAAATTTTGTCCTCTACTCATTGGGTTACCTCTCTTCAGTAGTCCCACGAACGTTCCGATTTTTCAGGGGGTTTATCTTCTTGACCTTCAACACTCGTCCTTCAATGTCCATCGCTGCCAATTCTGCATTGCGTGAGGCAGAAGTGGTCAAAAATCTACTTCAACAATATACAGGTATTTCACGGAAAACTGCCGTGTTTACCTATACTTTCCAGATCATCGTCGCATTCGACTTCCAAACGTTTGTCGAGATTTTCCAGGTTCTCAAAGATGGCCTCCACAATGGGGATCATCATAGCCGCCGCCACGGTGTTCATAATCCACATAGAGATGGACATTGTGGTGAGCATTACTCCAAGAAGCAGCCTTTAGTCCATGAACCAGAACAAATCGACAAAAAAGTTACTTTCAAGTTTGTTTTGCTACAGTAATAATTTATAAACAGTTCTAACTCGTGAAAATTTTCAGAACCGATAGTTAATTTCCTCAAACTTCAAACTTGTCTGTCTAAGCCGCAATTTTCTTACATTCTGGGACTGGTTCCAATCTTCAGAAGCATCAGCAAAGCCATCCTGCGATGCAATTTACTTTGCTCGATCGCTATTCCCAAAATAACGCAGGCAATATAGACAACGTTTGTATCCTGAAAAGAAATTTCTAAAAATCTTAATAATTCACTTTTTTTTCCGTTTCTTTAAAAGTTCCTTGAGTCACTTCAGAAGGAAGAGCTCTGTTTTATTTATTTTTTATAAATATAAAACGGGTATTAGTTTCCCATCATTTGTTACTCAAAATTGGATAATCCCAACAAATTCTGTTCCAAACAAAATTTTTACAGATGTCAGCGCCATCTATGATGACTTTTACAGGATGTACCTCAACAATATTTACAGCGCCATCTATGATCCATTTTGTACAACTTTCAACTCAAAAATTAGCAAATGGCTTTCGACAAGATACGTCCATTCTAATCTTGTAAAGGAAGATTAGAGCGACATTTTAGCTTCATTCTAAAGCTGATTGAAGTCTTTTTCTTATTGAAAAACTTAATTAACGCCATTACGAGGTGGACAGTTTGAGAGAAAAAGCTGACCTTCATGTAAATCATGCAGATGGCGTTAGTGTCCATGATGCCCAAAAGAGGGAAAAACACAATCGGAAACAGGGAAACCACGGCTAAGTGCAAAACGCTGGTCACCCAGAAAACGGACATCACAAGCATGACGTAAGCACAGTTGGCTTGCTAAAGATAACGAAACAGTTATAAAAAAAAATTATAAAATCACAATTTCATTTGCAAGCTTTAATTGCAGCTTTTTGAATAGATCCTGTCTTTAATATGGTGCATCACTTTATTACTTTAAGGAGATGCTAAACCCTGCAAACATATAATGCTAAAAATTTAAAACTTGCGCAATTATGAAATAATAATAATAATAATAAAGAATGCTTAGATGGGAACATTATAACTCCTTCTATAAATTTGAAATTCTTCGTCCGTTTTTTCTAAATATATGTTGAATTATTACGGTCATGTTTACGTATTATTTAAGCTATAAACGGGGAAATGTAACGATTCATTTATTCTGTAAAAATAAAATGCGGATGGAGAAAATTGTTTCCAATTGAATAGTATTTATTTTCAAGATTTCTAAAGCAATTCCGATTCTAAGAATAAAGTGCCCTTAAAATTATACGGACGTAAATATTTTGCATGCACTGTCTTTAGAAAACAGCCTGGGGTAAGTAACGAATATTTTATACAAATATTCACATTTTTATCACGTGCATTTCCTTTATTACTGACACCGTCCGAAACAACACAAGGGCGTACATGTAGTTGATCTTGATTTGAAAAACATTCATGAAGTATTATACATTGTATAAGTGCTATAAAAGTAAATACGGTAATTTGCGTGTACTTAATGATAACAACAACGACATGAATTCATAATTTTGTTTTAAAAGCAATTGATTTGGGAAATTACCAAATTGTAGTGGCGTAATACGGTAACTATATAAACATCGAATTTCGAGTGTGAAATTCCAGATTTGACTAGTTTTCCGCTTAAATAGTAAACATGTTGATTGCATCGATACATCTTGACAGCACTCACCCTGGGAGATTTCATTCCCAGATTATCTTCAAATAATTTAAGAGCTATTAACTAATGGACTACTAATTGCTCTAATAAAAGCGCCATAATCAGCAAAACACGTTTGAAGAGTTTCTGCTGGAGAAAAGCATTTTCTAGAGTAAATCGATTTGAACGATGCTTGACCTTCTCAATCACAGAATTTTTAAATACTGTACATGTATTTTGAAACGTTTTAAAATATTATAATTGCCCGAAAAAAAATTAGTGTTAGAACTCTTCGTATTCTATCTTTATTTATTTAGAAAGTTATCAAAACGAATTAGCGTGTTTTTTTTTAAAAAAAAAGATTAAGTGCTGGACAATGATAAATTATTCAAGTTTCTTTTACAGCTTCTGTTAAGGCAATTAACAGCGCTAAAAACAAAACTTAATTGTCATTATAATTAAGGGAGGTGGTGAAATGCTAGATAACTTCTTATAGGTACCTTAAGAGGAAAAATAAAAAATAACAAAGTAGCTAGGACAACAATTGTAATATTTCCGAACGGATGCGGATGTGTATGTATAAACTAGACTTTTGCTATGTTTGGATGGAGTGAAAAAAACTTTAGCAATTTTATTGAACTTTTTTGTGCTAATTGTGCAGCTAAGTACAATCGAGGAACAAGTTAGAGAATCTGGAGATAAAACGAAATTTCAGTAAGATTAACATAAAAACTATTGCTGGATTTTCAATCAGCTTTAAACCCTAAAGTAATTCTCGCTATAGATTTTTTTTTTTTTTTAAATGATGAAGCACTCAAAAGTTTTAGAAATGATAACTACAACAGTAGTTCATTGTTATCGCGGATTATTATGCAAGGAAATATGCCGTAAAGTTTTGAAGAAAAAAATCTCAAAATTAGACTTAAAATTATATGATATCTTTGCAATGTTTTGAAGAAAACTTGCTGTTAAAATGTCATACCGGACAACGACAAAATTCAAAGTAGGAATTCTTGAGAAAACCATACTTTAACTAACTTACCGCATTTTGAACAGAGAGTGGTAAGGCCAAGAGCAAAACTGGAGTCAATATCAGAATCAATCCTCTTCGGTAAGCTTTAAAAAACTGCAAAATATTCATTTTTATAAAATACTGCAAAAGACACAAAACTCGACGTGTAAAGCAGGCATCAAAGCAAAACTCGGAAGTCAGTCTCGCTTTCTGATCTCGTTTAAGCGTTTAGGAGCAATTCTGTAATGCTTTTATAATCGAAGATAATAAATCGCTGATTTCCATTTTTGAAAAACTGCATCACCTTCGTGGCCTTGAGTGGCAAAATGCCAAATTACGCTGGAGAAACCCAGGTTTCAGGCAAGGAAATTCGATTAAACGTTCAAGATCTAATTCGCTGTTTTCATCTATTTGATGAAAATTTAAGAAAAAAAAAATGGGCAGTGTTTAACCGGTACAGAAATTAGAGTTAAGATTTATGTTAAGGTTTTATGGAAGGTTAAGGTTATATAGAATACGAAGGGAAATAACGAGGATTTGCTAATTTCGTATTTTCAAATTTCCCACACGTATCTTATTAATGAATTCAAAATTGCTTTTTCATTTCAAAAAACTTCACCAGGAAATTAATACATGCAAAAGAAAAAAAGTTTTTAATTCATATAAAAGTTCGTACAGGTACAGCGTGAGAAATTTGTGAATATGATATTCCTAATACCCCGCTTGCCCAAATGCAATAACTTATGAAGACTTGAATTAATAAATAAACAAACAAAAGTTGTGATTGTTTTTTTACGTTGATAACAAATGTAAATAAATAGAAGTGAGTATTTCCACGATTTTAAAATTCCACACGCTTTACTTTGAGATTTACCAACCAAAAGATGGCACCTTCTATATTAAATCTGAAGTTTTAAACACGTCTAAATTCGGAAAATTCGCAAAATTCTTAATTCTTAGTGTGTTATTTATAGGAAACATTTTTATCCAAAGTACTGAAAAGCTTGCCATTTTGTATGAGAAATAAGATATTCCACAAAGACTGGACCGCAGGACACCATCTCCAGAACAAAAAAGGAAAAAAGATATTACAAACCATGGTGAACTTAAAAGGGAAAGAATTCCATTCAGGTTCGGTTATCAGCATTCAGCAACCTTGGATTTTCAGCAATTAATTGATGGCCATGCACATGGACAAAGTCATCCTACGTTGTCATTGAACCTGACGTCTAAAACTGAACAAAGCCAGTTCGCAACCTATTGTTCCTTCTAATCCAAGCTATGCTGACGACTTTGTATAAAAGCTGAATTTCTTGGGATTAATTAGGAATAATGAATCAATCTAAATCAAAAGCTGACAAAGACTTAAAATAGATTCATTTTATTTTGCAAAGATGCTGGAATAAAGACGATTTCCATAATAATTGGTATGGGATAAAGAACTACAAGGTACCCCACGTGAACCAACAAAATTTCTTCACAAAATTATCAGAATGTCAATTTCAAAGAAATTGAGACTCGTAATAGTCAAGAAAGCTAGCATGGCATTCTACAGCATGTTACCAGCAAGAATTGTTGTGAAGGAATCTGCAGTAATATCCATGGAGGATTGCCCACAAGAATTTCCTTAATGAAAAGATTCATGGAAGAACTAGATGACCCCTGAAATCATTAAACTGAAGTATGAGCAGTACATTCCACTCTCGATTATCATGGACCAAAAATTGCAGGATAAAATTTTGGAATTTGTATCAACATTCTTTCATTGGTTCATTACTTTTGTAACCAGCAATGGCTTCAAAATAAGCAACTATTGAAACAAAGACATCATAATGCAATTTCGTCCCATTTATTCTAGAAAGATGCTTTTAAAAAGCGAAATAAATTACACCAATTCCCCGATTAATTTCAATCCATGCTCAAGCTTCGACCAGTGACAGATTTCGTAGCCCTCGAATGGCGTTTACGATTCGTGCTGGCTTGCCCTCAGCATTCGCTGCGTATTCTTCGGCTGGAGCCTTCAGTAAAGCAGTGATCGCGAGAAGATCTTCAGAAGGATGCAAGCCGAGATCGTCGAGGACATTACACAGGTAATCTAGCCAATCAAGAGTTCAGTTAGCAATTATGCATCAACTCTGGTTTCTTTTTGGAACAGAAAACTCATCCGAACAAATATCAACCTTGACTGCACTTTTTTATAAAAAAAATATGTGTATCACAGTGGGCATCCACTTATCTAGAGATGTTTAGGCAATGAAATTATTCCAGATATTCGAAAAGCTGGATAATCCATGAAACGTCAGGGAAAAACTCCGAAAAATATACAGGCTTGTATTTTTTTTGGAAAATTATCAAACATATAAATAAGACCTCGGTCATCTAAAGTCTATGCTAAAAGAATTCTATGATCCCTGCCGTCAAGACAATGTTTCAACGGATCAGTTGAAGCGCATTCAGATAAGTGATTCGCAATTTGCAAGATACTTGCACAAAAGGCAAGTCAGTGATTGAATCAATAAACTAGACAGTGGTTCTGATGAAAGCAACGTAAAATATTCTTACCGATATCTGTTGCCAGTTGCTTGGCAGCGTAAGAAGTCACTTGGGGAATGCGGTAAATGTTGTCCACGTATGTACTGCATGTTCCACCAGCAATGCAGCTCAACAGAAAATCAGCAATGTGCGATTCTGGCATCAGATCTAATGGAAAAAAACGGGAAAATGCAAGACATGAAGTTGGGCTGCCAACCTTCCAAAGTCAAAAAGCTTCACAATAACTGCAATAGTACCTCGGTTGCTGGTATGCGGCAACTTTCCGTGTTTCAGTCCAGTGCGCAAGGCTGGATTGTCCTGTAGAGCAAAAGGCTCGATGTGCAGAGGAACGCTCATCAGATATTGGCCAATCTGCAATGAAGGAACGTCCGAAAGTGAACAATTTGTGAGGGCTAAAAGCTCTTGAGAATATGTTCTCCATTTTCACCTGAGTAATGTATTCCTGAGGTGAAAGCCCGAATGTAGGCAAATCGGCCATGATGACACCGCTGGGGTTTTCAAGTGTCCACGTCTGAAAATGTAAAAATTGGCAATAAGAACCAAAATTTAAAAATGTGATGCTGAAATGCCCTTCGTTAGCCCTAGAAAATAAATTACCGAAAATATTTAATCATATGCCAACAAAAAGTGACCAAGTCGGGGCTTAACAATTTCACAGACCCTCTGAAACAGGTTTAAGAGGTAACAGATATTTTTTTGAAAAAGCCCAAACATTTCAAAAAAGGAATCGCGCCCGGTTCCGGCAGCGGCCCTAGAAATTATTGAATGTTCCCTATTACTACATTGCCTGTTGTAACTTGGAATTAATTCAAGTCCTACTAACCTTCATAGTCTGCAAAGATGACAACTGCTGTTTGATTTCATTGAAGAAAATGTCAAAAGCAAACTTTGAAACGATTTCACAAAGCTTGATTTGCGACCGCTTGATGTCCTGCAGCAATGAAGGGTCTTCATCTGCAAGAACAAAATTGGCCGAAATAACATTTGTATAAAAAAACTATTACACGTGTAAGCAAATAACATAAAGCAAACGAGGCGAAAACTCACCTTCATGTAAATTTAGAGCTTGCTTCTTCACCTCCGCTAGATCTCCTGGAGAGAGAAGCAGCTCGTCTATCGTGTAGAAAACGTTCGAATCCTTTCTGCAATGTGGACAGATTATCAGGTCTCCATTTCAATTAAGGTAAACATAGTTTGAATTGTGTTGAGAACGCACTTATCTTCCGTCGTCGTATAGCCCAGTTTTTTAGCACAAGTCATGAAAGACGTGACTAGCCTTTGATCTAGTGTCTCTAGCTGCAGCATAATCTCACCACAGATGTTCACAGCTTGGAGGGTCTGCTGCAGGAAGGTCCAATCGTTTCCTGAAGACACAGGGTGATCGTCCAGTCTCAAGCTTTCCTTCCATCGAATCATAAAATGCCGCACTTTGTCGATGTAAGTGCCAAAGAATACCTATACATTGTAAGAAGGTTTCAATGATAAAGCTGCAAAAATATATGAGCACAGATAGTTCCTTGCAACATAAAATAAGTCTATCAGAAAAATGAATTAGGAAAAGTAAGGTTTTTGATGCACCCTACCTTACCTTCAATGCAGCCACAAGACCCGGATAACAGCATCCGTCTGTGAACTGCAAGCAATGATTATTGGCCTGGAATAGAAATGGGACATTCGTCAGTCTACAAATTTGATTGATGCAAGGTTTTATGGCCATGATTCTGTACCTCGTCAGCAAAGAAGAATACTTTGATGACGGACTCGGACAGGAGGCTCATACTGTCGGCAACATCTTCGTTTTGCTAAGAAAAAATGCGATCAAACATAAGCTCTTACGCAGACATTTTTTCGGGAAAGAGAATACGTGAGATATTAACTCACAAAAATGACAGTCGCTAGTTGACTTAACAGGAACCGTTCTTCATAGTGTGCATACTTGTTAATGTATGTTTGGAATGGCTGGAAAATGGTTGTCGCTAGTAGGCGCGCTTTTTCACTCCCGATCGCACTGGGGTTGTGCCCGCGAATGGCGGCTGCCAAACTCCGAGAAAACCGCTCGATTATCTGAAAAGTGCCAAAATTATTATACCCTATTCCGAGAACATGATTTGCTGTTTCAACGACACTTTCATGAATTTACTTGTAGATGCCATTTTTTAAATAAGTCAAAAATATAATCGGGTTCCTACGGTTGAAAATCAATGTACCTGCTTCAAATCAATGAGAAACGCCAAATGATTGGTCTGCAGTTTCACTCCGGCTGCCATGCAGAATGCAATGGAAGGGTCCAGCGAGCCGAGTACATCCGAGAATAGTTCGCAAAGCAATGGCACAGCAGCCAAATCGGGAAAAACTTGGCTGAACCACTTCATCTGAAGAGTTCAGAAACAAGTCAATTTCAGTCATTTTGGCTCCATTAATCCTGCCGCACACATCTTCGCTTTCACAGGAACTACAACCCACCTGAGAGTGCCACATAGATAGCAACGTATCGCAGTAAATGGTCAACCAATTCAGCAAAGTGTAATCAGAGTCAGACTGCACAATTTCTTTCCACTTTTGCAAAAGTTGGCCCTGAGCACAAAAAAAGAGCATTTGCTTTCAGTTCCAAGCTTAATTTCAGAAAAAAAACCTGACTAAATAATAACCGTTGAACTCACTTTTTGGCATTTGTGGTAATATTTCTGGAGTTCTGGCAGCCGCTCAATGTCGCGAAAAATGTTTCCGTATATCTGAGCCGAATCTAAGGGTCAAAGCAATCAGAGGTTCAAGTTTGTGACAAATCTTTTATACTGCCGAAAATGCATTAAAGCTTATCAGCAAAGCTTACCAACAGACTGGGCAACGATGGCTTTGACTAGTTCGGGGCTGACCATGGCTTCCAGGCGATTTTTTAGGGTTTCCAAGTGTTGGCACCGATCTTTATAATCGGGGATGTCTGCTAAAATGTTCTGTAAATACAAAGTTGACAAAGACAATCAGAAGGTGTAATTCCATCGATGGACAATAAGTCTAACAGCCTAATAGAATCAGTGAAATGAAGACAAGGAAACATTTTTAGCATCATCAACAATTTATTGTAGGCATCAAGGGAATCTTAAAATGTTGCATTCATCCAACAAAGGGTGCTTAAAAATGTTAACATATCAACAGCTATATAATTTGATGAAAAATAGGTATTAAGTTAAATTAATCTCTGCAAGGCACCAAAACTTAAAAACAAGGTTTTTTTTTGTTAAATATCAAAGAACTTTATCTACGGATTTATCAAAGGGATGTCTAAGAATTTCCGGAAAAACAAACGCTTTAGAGCTGGCAGATATTTGACCATCCATGAATTTGGAATGCACTAATAAATTTTGAAAACCAAACCCAAACCTTAAACGATAACTGGAATTTTTGTAAAAAAAATTATAAATAGATCTAATCCTAATGCAAAACAATTGTGCCTTTTTAAAACAAATAAACTTAGTTATGCCATATCCAATAATTACCAAGCTCTGTTGCATTCCTTGCAGCTTAGAAGCAATCTGGCGAAAGAAAAACATCCAATTAAATCAGCACTTGTGAAGTAAAATTGCAACACCTATCCAAAACATTTTCAGCAATGAGACTGAAATGGGTCACCGCATGAAAATCATTCGTAGCGAAAACCTCCTCGACATCAGCTGACAGAGTGGTCCAGTTATCGGCTTCCTTCAATAAGAAATTAAAACAATTTTTAATAAGCTGCACTGCAGATTTTACACGAAATGCAAAATTTTCTCAAACAAAGTAGAGACTACTGAGCCTACTTGTAACGCCTTGCTAGCTGATTGCATCCGGGTTTTTACTCCATCCAAGGTCAACAACGTTTGCATAGATTGAGCAGTGTCATGCTCCACCTAAAATAATGATCAAGAGTCACACACAAAAAAAGAACTTAACAGTAATGGTTTTCTGCGATACTTACTTTTGCAATCTCGTCTTTGCAGGCTTTCATTTGAGATTGCAAGAGAGCCATTTCCTGACTGATACTTTCGGCATCTCGGACCACCCTAGCATTTAAAAGCATAGATTTAAACTGGAGAATAAAATAAAGAATTGTGTTTTAATTACTCAATAATAGTTAAAAACATTCGAGTGAAAGTCTTACCGTGGTAAATTATGCAGCACTTCTTGGGTAGTATCTTCCAGGGATTTGTTTACTTCCTGGTCAAATAAAAAATAAACAAAACAGTTTATGTCAAAGAAGTCTAGCAAAAAGTCGCACCAAGGTTCGTGAACATGCAAAATATCCTGAACGAGAATCTCAAGCACAAACTTACCTGGATAAATAACTGAAGTTTCATCGCAAGCTGACTAGCATAAGCCTGAAACACATTTAAAAGCAATTACATGATAAGTATTATACACTACGTGACAATGCAAAATCATGAGAGAACAAAGAACAATTCTGGAATTGAACTTGAATAACGCAAATGACAACATGAACATTCAATCTGAAACAATTACAATGAATAAAGTTTACATAAGAATAATTAACTTGCAGGAAATATATCTCTTGCATATAAGATATGTCTGGTGATCACTCAAAAACCAGAGTATATATAATCTAAGCATTTGTTCCATTAATTCTTAATAATCTCACCTAATTAAACTATTTCAAGCCCATATAAATTAGGATCAATGTAGGCTACCTCTGTATTTTCAGCTGCTTCTGGGGTTGTCAAAACTGAGTTCACCCATTCCTTCACGTCAAAATTGTCATCAGAAAACGCCGAAAAATCCTAGAAAACAACAGAATTACCATCATAGTTGCAGTTAATTAGGTAAATCAAATAATTTTCATATGAAATGACAGCACTAAAACTGTTGACATGAGCAAAATCCAGCGCACATTTGCTGCTAGTTCACGCCCTTGTTTTCTCAAAAAGTATCGCAAATCCTCTCGAAAAATCATACAAGTATTTTGAACGTAGTAGTACTCGAAACGAATCCTAAGCTGTTAGAAAGCCATTAGGTTTCAAGCAAAAAAAGAAGACATACCATATTTAACTTGTCAACGTCGCCAACTTTAGCTTGGTTTGTTTGATCGCCGAAACGCTAGCAGACGATATTGCCTCTCTGTTTATCGATGATTTTGACGGGTTCTACAAACTATATCAGCTTTTAGGGTTCTTAATTTCGTTCATGAAGACGTAAAGGTCAGTGAAATTGCCACGAAGCTAGCGGAAATTCTTGAAACAACGCATAAATGTCAGGGAAAACATTGCCATTTTTCGGAATCCACGTGCCTATATTTAAAGTTCAGGAATGACCTGCTGCGAGAGTAGCTGTGCTAGGAAGGGTCATTACAAAAATCCTTCCCAAATTATGTAATAGGGGTACTCAGACTTGGGGGTGGCGCTGCTATCAACGCTTGATATCGTGTTTTGAAATCTGAAATTACACGTGCTCACCGATTGGGATTACTGAAAACATAATTGATTACCGTAAGTATTGTTGCTTTTAGAGATTTATCTTTACAATTGTTCATTTATTTAATAGTTATCACAGTGAATTTCATGAAGTGAATTTCAAATAAACATTTTTGCAGTTGTGACTGGCTCAGCTTTGTCAATAAGGTTTTTTGCCGTGTGTACGCTCAGGTTTTAAAAAAACTAGTTTCCAGGAGTACTGCCTGTGATTTGCTGACATTTTGTAGCATTCCACTAAATCCTGGAATGAGAGGGTCTCCGACTGCAGTACTGCCAGGGCTTTATTAATGATTTACTTTTCCAATATTTCCTAAAAAGCCTATAAGCCCATATATAAAGTTTTTCCCTATCAAAGGAATTTCACATTTTCAAATTTCCCATTTTCTAGTGATCAATATACATGCAGCGGGCAAATTTTGAAAGTGTGAAACTGTTATCTATAGAAAACAAACTTCACCGGAAATATTTATAATGTCTAACAAATCTTAAACTTCCAATAGAAAATGAACTGTTTTTCTTTCTTTTGCATAAATACGTTTACGCTACTGTAGTTGTTTTATTTTTAGGGTTGGAAATATATAGAGACCAAGATTTTCCACTTTTAATTTTTGATTTTTAAACACAAAAACCAGAAAATGGTCGTCGCCATCGGTTTTGAAGGCAGCGCTAATAAGCTGGGGATCGGAATCGTCAAAGATGGCATTGTGCTGTCCAATCCTAGGCACACTTACGTGCCACCACCAGGAGAAGGTATCTTATAAACAATATGCATTATTATTAAAATATAAGAAATGTTACTCTAAAGGAAAAAATAAAATTTTGCAGGCTTCTTACCAAGGGACACAGCTAAACACCACCGGGAACACGTCTTGGAGGTTTTACGCCAGGCACTGAAGGAAGCCAGCATCACACCTGCTGAAATTGATGTTGTTTGCTACACCAAAGGTAAGCAAATGCATTCATTAACATGCAAATGCTAAGATTAGATAGCATTCAGCAAGAATTACATATACATGTATACGTTTTGAGAGATTCACAAAATCTGCGTGAAATTGAGGATTTTTGGGTGCATTTATTTATCATTAGAATGCACCAGCTTTTAGAAATTGAAATGAAGATTATAATTATGCATCAGAAAATTGAAAATGTGAAATTCCCATTTCCTAATTATTTCCTTTCGTTATCTGTAGACAAAAGTCTTATTGAAATAATTTTAAGCATCTTCAAGAAATTTCAAGCATTAAATTTCGAGAAAAAAAAATTGATGGAGAATTGCCTATTAGGAATTTAAGTACATTCCAAGTGATTAATTTCTAGTGTCTGGCAACCCCTGCCAGGCACAAAATGAGCATGCATCAACTCTTTTTCGATTTTAGGACCAGGAATGGGTGCCCCACTCGTGGCAGTGGCCATGGTGGCAAGGACAGTGGCCCAGCTGTGGAACAAGCCGATAATCGGCGTTAATCACTGCATCGGGCGTAAGTGTCCTATGAGGGCTTTCTGTTCGCACATTTTAAAACTTTCATGTGAGTTTCAATGAACTGATATTCTTTATAGATATCGAAATGGGCAGATTGATCACCAAAGCGGACAATCCCACGGTGCTCTATGTCAGCGGTGGCAACACTCAGGCAGGTCTTTACTAAAACAATTTGTTTGCAGTTTTCACATGGGCTATACAAAAACTTCCGTCAATTTGAAATAGGTGATCGCATACAGTCACCAGTGTTACAGGATTTTCGGAGAGACTCTGGATATTGCAGTTGGAAACTGCTTGGACAGATTTGCGAGAGTGTTGATGGTACGATAACAGTTGGACTGATAACATTTTCCACAATTCAGAAACTTACTTATCTTCACGAACGATTGTTTATAGCTCTCCAACGATCCTAGTCCAGGCTATAATATAGAGCAACTGGCTAAAAAGTAATCCAATTTTCCAAATTTTGATGTCAAGTCGCTTTTTTCCAGACTTAATTTTTAACAGATTTCTTAACTTATTTTTAGGGGTAAGAAGTATCTCACGTTGCCTTATGTGGTCAAAGGCATGGACATGTCGTTTTCTGGCATTCTTTCGTACATTGAGGTGAGATATCTGAAATGATAGATATTCTGAATTATCCATTCGGAAGGATTCGCAAAAGATTAGGGCGATATCAAGGAAACACGGGATAAAACACGACTCTCCAAGTTTCGAAATAAGTTAACAGTTCATGTTTTCTAGGAAAGGGCATTGGATCTGATGGCGAATGGCGGCTACACCAAGGAGGATCTCTGCTTCTCACTCCAGGAAACCGTGTTTGCGATGCTGGTAGAAACCACAGGTGAGGACTAGCTGAATAATTCTTCAGGAGCCAGTTTCTGATTTGCATCCATTATTTATTCCAGAAAGGGCGATGGCGCATTGCGGGTCACATGAGGTCCTTATTGTTGGGGGCGTCGGATGTAAGTACAGTCGTTCTTTGGCGTTTTTTCACTTTCACCACTTAATTCTTGTAATTCAAGCATTTTTGTGCCCTTTTTCGAAGGTAATGTGCGCCTGCAAGAAATGATGCGACAAATGTGCATTGAAAGAAATGCCAAAGTCTATGCCACTGATGAACGGTACATGCTTCATAATCTAAGCTTCTAATTTTTAGACAAAAGATGTTTTTTTTCACATGCTGTTTAAAAACGTAGATGATCATCTTAACCTCATATTAAATCCTGTGTTTGATTTTTAAACCAAAAGTAATCTTATTTTGGAAAAGATTTTTGTTTTGACATAGAAACGTACATCACAATACTTTTCAAAGTTTTAACATTGTGCTATTTTTTATATCTATCTCCAGATACTGCATTGACAACGGGGCTATGATAGCCCAGGCTGGATGGGAAATGTTTCGGGTGGGTCAAACGACACCTCTGAAAGAGACCACATGCACACAAAGGTAACTAAAATTTAAACTATGACTAGCCAATAAATACATATCCCATACTTATCATGGTATTCCAAAAACATCAGGTTCCGGACGGATGAAGTGGACGTCACCTGGCGGGATTAGCTATAAATACACGACTTTATTTTTTCTTTCCATCACAACTTTTAAGCAGCTTCAGAACTTAATAAAAATGTTCTGCATGTTCATATTACTGTACTCATATCTTCAGAAAACCGATAAAATTCTTAAACCTCTTTGTGAAAAAATGTAACAAATTAATTCATTAAAACAGGTACTATACGTTTCAAACAGCTCTTACCGCTAAAGTTCTGACTTATAACCACCATAAGAGGTATGGGTGAGAGCACGTTGGCATTTATTCATGTGATTTGTTTACTTATTTTGAACCAGTGTCGCGTAGTGGTATTGCAGACTCATACCACTAGGCGATACTGGTTTTTAAGTTAATGAAATAAGTGTCAGCGTGCTCTTACCCTATCCCAGTAGTCACATCTCTTAGCATTTTTCAAAGAGTTATTTTTATATTTTTTCTGCAAACTTAGAATTGTAAATTGTAATTAATTAAAAAGTTCATTTTCTTCAGTTGCATGTTAATCGCCAAATTGTGCTTTTCGAAATTAAATATTTTAATTAATTTAAAATTATTGTGTGTAAAATTTGAATATGCAAAATTCAAAACTCCAGAAAAAATTCATTTTTGCTTAACATTATCTTAGAAAATCTCTAAGAAGAATATGGCACTCGATTGCAGGTTATAGGGACAGCTGAGACAAAGATTTTTGAAAACTCACGATTTATGGTGCGCTTTAATAATTATTTTATTAACAATGACAACCCTGGCGCACACTGCTGACCAACAGGCGGTGCAACATGCGCCACGTTAAGTAGTCTTTTGATAGGAATAGTAATCTATACCGGATGGCAGGTCTGATTGACCGGCCACGTAACGTCAGATTTCTGCATTCTTCGAACACAAATCACTGCGGATTCATATCCCTTCTGTTCTTCCGCACATAAATATCCGTTCACTGGCACATATTAAAGTCAAAAGTCATCAAAATTCGCTGTCTCGATTCCGTCGTGGAACGTATACGACAAGTTTTCTGGCACAAGGAGTTTCGTTTGGCGGAATCAGTGACGTTGGATGCTTGCAGGGCTGGCAGCTTCTTGGCTAAGCAGATGGCACTGCGGTTCTTAAGGGCAAATCTCCGATCCCAACTTGTGAATCGTATGATATGAAAGAACGTTTATAAAAAGGATCTGGCTCTAGTCTCAAATACATTAGGTCACATGACCATCATATACAGAATTCTTAAAAAATGCAAGGCCGTGCTATCTAAGATGATCATTTAAGGGCATTTCATGGAACAACTTTCCAAAAGATCTTTCAAAGTTCTACAAGAATTTGATATTGGAAATGAGCTGTGACGTCATATTATGTTCTTGAGTTTATATAATTCTTCCTACTGGTAGTTTATTAAATTTCGATCATAAAAATTAAGGGAAAGAGTCAATGCTGGTTGGTCATTGGTTACAAATGTGTATAACAGGACTGTATACTAATTAATTTTTACCCTGAAAACGCTCCGAGACTATAAATTATGCATCACCAATCTTTATAGAAAACAAAAAAATCTAGTATGTTTGCCTAAATTTAGAGAAGAATTTCATTATATTTAAACATGAGGTATACATATCCATACCAGTTAACCAATCATGCAGAAACTAAATGTGATGTGACGACAACTAATCGACAATTTACAAATCAGTGATGCAGTGTTTCAGTACATGTATGTTGCAAATTTCTCTTGAATATGTACAACGTTTGACTTGGCTATTTGTCCAATCTGTGGTTAGAGGAAAGAACTTGGCAATGTGATAATGGATATGACGTCTGCATGCAGTAATTCTTTTAATTATAATACTTTAATTACGATTATCATTCTGAATTTCTCAGAATCTGACTCTTATTCCAGACTGAGCGAACTGAACCTGATATGGTCACACTAAGACTACTTAATCTGATAACGCTCAGTCCACTTCTGAAGTTTAATAGTTTGCTAATTGCGGTACTGTGGGCTTTCTGAAAGACAATTACGGTGACTGAAATCAGGAAATGTTCTTAATTTTTGCCCAAGACAAGTTTTTGTGCTGAAAACAATGGCAAAGAAAAACTTCAAATAATAGTGGAGTAAATTTTAATCCAAATCACGATTTCCTCAGCTTAACTCCCGCCACTGAGTTGAATTCCAAAATACGGAGAAATCGAGCAAACTTAATTCATTCAAACATCATTTTCAGCTATAATACTGCAAATTTTCCTTTAGCTTTTATTCTAAGTTTAAAAAAAAAAAATATATTCCAAATCAGTATTGGTCGCAATCATGGTAAAGGAATTGTAACCCAACTTCCCGAAATGATTTCGAAAGTGAGCCTGCCATTCCAGAAAGTGCCTGATGACACTAAATTAAAAATTTAAAAAACGTTCAAAAACACAGTTCTAGAATCCCCAGAATAACTAATATAAGGGGAATCATATTTTGAAACTCGTGGGCCAATTCCAGGTCATGTAGTATGGTACTCCTAACATTGCCATCTGCTTGTTGGTGCCACCTGGTGGCCAAGGCTTACAACAGCACAGGACCCGGCCACATCATCGCTAGCACCACCTGTAGGCAAAACTGATCAATTACGATCCACCTGCCAGCTTCTGCCCTTAGCGGAATGATTCTGTACCGTGCAGTGCTGCTCATAAAACGATGCAACAGCCTTGCTTCTTCTTAGCCCCAACGTCATCAGCAGTTGGACCGGTGAACTTCTTGATGGGGATAGAGGGCGATGGAGGGCTGTTCGAGACATGGGTGGGATCAAGGCCAAAGCCATTCATCTTGGGTCCACTCATAGGCGGTGTATCGGGGTCTAGCGCTACCTTATCCATCCTCCTCTGCCGCTTGACGTCTGCCAGCGTACTGGCCTTGCCATTGGTCAAGCCCAGGCCGGAGAGGTCTGGTAGTTCGGCGTCCAACGTCCGGCTACTGCCGTTCTTCTCCGACGCCATGTCCTTCGGCGGCCTGCTGTGGACGGCCACGTCCTCCTGACTCTTACTCGGGACTATGTACACTCTCTCAACTTTCTGGTTACCCTGCGCGATGTCGGGCTCATCCTGGGGTTTCGCAGACTTCTGGAAGGGTGCCACCACCAGTTGGGGTCGCACGCTGACAGATTCGTTGATGTGGCCCGGGTCATTGATTGGCTTTGTAAAGATCTTTTCGGTGTTTTCCCGGTTGTGCTTGTCCACTTCGAGCTGAAATGAGGAAGTATCGGCCGTACGGTTTAGGTCATAATAAATGTCAAGCATTGGTGGCGAATGAAAACCCCTTGAACAAATCGAAAATGAAAAGAGAATGTGACCTCAGAGATATCTTAGGCATACGCACTTGTGATTTTTCGGTGTCCGAGGACATGCCTTGGTGTACTAGCCGTATCTTGGCTTCTTCCATTGCCTCTTGACGGGTCATCTGAGATTTGTCCCGGATACTCGTCCTTCGCACGGATTGGCTGCAAAATGGCAACGTATTTCTTAAACAATATTGTCCGCAGAGGCGCTGCAGAATGCCATTGCGATGAGCACAAACAATGACAAAAACATAGGATCTAAACGCGAGGCAATAATCTCAAACAACCAGTGTTGGATCCGTAGACCTGGGCAATTCCACATTTTGACGAGGACTTCTGGATGACCCCGTGATGACGTTGTATTATTGACACATTCTCTTTGGGAATTTTCTGAAGAGAATGTGAGGCATAAACAGGAACTATTTTCGTTAAACCTTACTTTTTTAGATAGCGAAGTGAAGTGATCTGGGTAAATTTCTAAAGCATTATTTAATTTTGCCTAATTGAATCTATCGGCTAACACACCTCGGGTGCTTTTTTCAAATGTTAACGGTAATGAGAAAATGTATATTCTTCACAAGAATATACATTTTCTCATTATGATCATCGTTTTGTCATCGACGCATGGTCAGTTTGTCTACTTACCTCCTAGTGTTGGAGCTCTGCGTCCTCCTTAGCCTGTGACTCTGCGTTTGGTTTTGCATTTCCCGCTCGTTCTTCAGCTGTAGCATACGATCCTTCATTTCTATATCCTCGCAGATATCTAAAAAAAAAAAAAGAAAAATTAATTTTCGTTTCGAAAATTGTCGATAGGGTGGTGGAGAAGCAAATGACAAAATGGCTCACCAAAAGGAGTCTCCCCGTTTTTTGTCTTTGCATCAAGGCTAGCGCCGTTCATCACGAGCAGCTCCAGGACTTCCAGCTGCAGGAGGACGGTAAAAAATCAATTTTAATTCCCTGAGCCTGAAATTGGTTGGTAAATTATTCGGCAGATTGTTGGTTCTTACGTGGCCCCAGCAGGCAGCCGCGTGGATTGGCTGCCACATGTCGTCGTCTACCACGTCAGTAGCAACGTTCTGGTCCAGCAGGAATTCCACGACGGAAAAGTAGCCATTCGCTGATGCGATGTGAAGCTGAAACAAGTAAATCGCGGGAAGATTTAATTAAACTGCTGGAAGAAATGTGAGTGGTTTTTTTTTTGTCGAAAAACCATGCAGTTCTGACCCAAGCGCAATTTCGTTCAAGTTGCAAATTGGGTTGATGGATTCCTCAGTGTTTTAAGCCTTAGCCGCGTTCCGTGTGAGTAATTGCAGAATGAAATCATTCACGGGAGATGTAATTGGAAAAGCAAAAATAATGAATCTACGCTCGTACCAGATATTTTTGGCCCCTAGCTGTAAGACTACTTTCACGAACTAGACTTGACAGAAATGGCACAATATTTTTTTAAAAATGTAACATTGAATTTTAAACAGAAAAAAAAAATACTGTCAGAACAACAGAAGACTATATTTTCAACCTTAACAATAGACAGAACAACAGTTGACTGCATTAAAAATTGTAAAGTCTTTGGTAGAGCATCAGTTGACAGCAGTTTACATTTTTAAAATCTACAGCAGGACAAAAGTTGGTGGAATCTATCTTTGGTAGAATACCTGGGTTTTAATTTATATTTGAAATTAAAACATTTTTTGGGCCGCATGATAATCTTAAAAACCTTTGGCAGATCAATAGTTAACTGAATTTTTACCCTAAAAATCTTTGGTGGAACGACAGTTGATCAAATTTTAAAACTTAAAAACCTTGCGAAAACCACAGTCGACTGCATTTTACAGCGAAATCGCAGTTTATTTGATGATTTGCTCCACTACTCTAGGCAAAATGAGTCCAGCAAATCTTCGCATTCAGATTCCTCTGCCCAGTGCGCTTTACAAACCAACTGGCTCATGCGTAAAACCTCTGGACGATTCAGAGATTTCTCGCAGCTATTTGGAAAGCTGCGCAAATTTGACGACGATTGGATAAATTGTAGGTAAAACTGTTTACCGGAGTCGCTCCGTGATCATCCCTGTACTCCAAATCCGAGTTGGATTTCGCCAGCAACTTCACGTCGTTCAGCATTTGATTCTCCGTTGCAGATCTCGTATTGTCGATGAGCTCTTGCGTTACCCCTACGGGAGAAGGAAGAAAAACAGATTTCAAAATACAAAAAAACAATTCTCGGGAGAGCCCGGAAGCGGAGCTCGGAACCTTTCTCGGCGAACGAACCTCTCTTGGACATTTCCGATTCGATGTAATCCAGCGTGGAGTCCTCTTCGCAAATATCGTACGGCATGTTTCCGTCGGCGTTCACGGCAAGAAGGTTCGCCTTTCTGTTTGGAAGAAAAACATAACATTTTTATCAACATTTATGTATTTCTTACTGCAGGAATATCTGGAGCAACAACGCGAGCTAATGCGTGCTCGCAGCCCAGAAACCTGCCATGACTCCTGCATGTTTCCATATGCAAACTGGGCGCGAGACTGGTTTCTGACAACAGAATTAATGACAAAAGGAAGCGGGAGGGGGTGAAGAGGATACAAAGCCATGGAATAAACAGAATACTCGATCGTGTTATGTGGGAAGAGAATCAAATATTGCATGAAATCGTCTGCGTGGGCAAGGTGACACGCGATAGAGCAACCGAGGTAATAAAAGTTGGCCTATAATGTATATTGGCTCGCCGTCAATCGACCAAATCAAACGCTTTTCACTCGGAACAGTCGGTCGACGTAACAAGCTAGGCGCAAATATCCGTCGGAGAAGTCCAGGTTTATCTGCAACATTCTACGTTTGACAACCGAAGTTTTGAATTTTCTATATTCTCCACTTTTCCACGGACGTCGTTCATTTTCACATGATCATTCTCCATTTTCCCTTAAACATTCTCCGTTTTTCCTCGAGCATTTAGTATTTCCCTATGACCTTCCTCATTTCCCCTTGCATCTTCTCCATTTTGCTTTGCATCTGTTTTTCTATCCCTAACATCTTTCTCTACTTTCCCTCGCATCTTCACCACTTTCCCTCTCATCATCTCCAACTTTCCCTCGCATCTTCATCACCTGCCATCTCATCTTCACCACCTGCCCTCTCATCTTCACCACTTTCCCTCTCATCTTCACCACTTTCCCTCTCATCATCTCCAACTTTCCCTCGCATCTTCACCACCTGCCCTCTCATCTTCACCACCTGCCCTCTCATCTTCACCACTTTCCCTCTCATTATCTC